>PVJX010000958.1:0-191664 GCA_004027295.1 Dolichotis patagonum
CCAAGTTCTTCTTGACCTGATGGTCTGTATCAAGAAGTCTGCCGTGATTTTGATGGGTTTTCCTTTATAGGTGATCTGTTTCTTTTCTCTGATGGCTTTTAATATTCTGTTCTTATATTGAATTTCTGGGATCTTGATTATTATGTGTCTGGGTGTAGCTCTGTTTGGGTTGTAGGTGGCTGGAGTTCTGTATGCTTCACATTTCTGCATATCATTTCCTTTTTCTATGCTTGGAAAATTTTCTTTAATAATGGCTATGAATAGTCTTTTTAATTCCTCTGGTTTGATTCCTGCTTCTTCATTCACATACTTTATTCTCTTGTCATCTTCCAGTCTTTGTATCTTTACTGCCTGCTCCCTTGTTATTTTTAAGAGATCTTCCCTTTCATGACCCCACGTTGCAAACCTGTGTTCAATTTTTGATAGTCTATCTTTGGTTTCTTTCAAGCAGTTTTGCCAGCTTTCTATCGAATCTTTAGTTTCCTGATAATCTCTTTGAATCTGTTTCATAAATTCTAAGTTTTTTCTGAATTCCTGATTAAATTTTTCTCTCCATTTGTGTTCTTCTATTCTTCTGTCTGTGTCTTCTTGAGAGGTACCCAGCCCTTCTTTTATTAATCTACTTATCTCTTGTTTAATTTGAATTAATATTTCAGTTTTGGTCCCGCTTATGAGGTCTTGAATATATCTCTTTGTGTCCACTAATGCTGTGTTTGATGTTGCATTTTTGCTGCCCTCAGTCTCTTTTGTATTTACCTCTCCTGGATCAATGTTCTCAGGGTTGGGGGCTGGGAGTGTTTTTTTATTTTTCCCTTTCGTCATGTTTTTGGTTCCTTCCATACAAGTGTAGAGTGTAATTCCCCAGACCCTTTTCTTGTTGTTTAAGGCTCCTCTAGAGGGCGCAGGCTAGGAGCTTTAGCCCTCTTCAATAGGTTATCAGAGATTAGAGTTCACCCACGGGCAGTATACGCTACCTCTTCCCTTCTGGGCCAGTCAACCTTTGCAGGCCTTCACTGCATCAGTATGCACTGATCTCAGGGAAGTAACTGGGTCCCCGCCAGGGGCGTGGCCTAGTTCAAGCAGATTCCACCAATCCGCTCCGCGAGGGGAATAAACAGCTGAAGCCACTTCTTTATGGAGTTAGGGCTGTCCTGCCCAAATCCAACATGTCGTCCAGTCGGTTTCCCCTTTCCCGTGGGAGGGTCTTATTCCCATCACTCACCGTGTCCCCAAAAACTGCTGGACTGTCCGAGCTCCGATTTCAGTGCGGTTGCGGTGGGAATTCACGGTTCCTCTGGGTGGGTCGTGTGCAGAGCCGGTCCCGGCGAGCTGCATGCAGGGCTGTTCAGCTCCGCGCTCCGGCGGCTCAAGCCAGTCGCTTCGGCGAGGATCGCTTGTTCAGGTCGGGCGGAATTCAGGCGTCTCGAGGTGGGTGCCATGCTCGCGGATCTTATCTTCCCTAATAGTAGCCCCAGGACCTCATATTCGAGCCGGTTTTCGCACTTTAGTTACTTTCTGGATTGTGATAGTCCATTTCTCTCTGTTTGGGTCTCTCCAGGGTGTTTTATTCTGGCATTTGAGCTGTCTCTCTCAGACAGGGTCTCTCTCCTGCTACCTACCAGTCTGCCATCTTCCGGTACTCTCCCAGATTAGGCCTTTTACTAAAAATGCTTAGAAAAATCAAGGCAACTTAGTGCAATTAGATTACGTGCTTGCTCTGCTCATGTGGTAGGTGCCAAGAAGCTAGCAGTAGGTGCAAAGAGATTATCTTTGCCTCCAAATTCACAGACGAAGGTCTCTTCACTGACACTGACACATCCCACTTTCTGAACAGACCATCTATTTTGCTGATCACACAGTAAATATTTAAAAAGTAGTCACTAAACTCGAAAGTTTAATACTAATGCTTGGTAGATTCTTCTCACAGCACACAGGAGAAAATGTCATGCTTTCTGTTTCTCAACCTATACATTTATTACTCATCAGTGTATGGAATCTTATGTTCTTATTGAGAAATTAATAAACGAAATCACCTCTACCCTGAAAACCACAAGTATCATTGTCAGCTCACATTTCTAACATGTGACTCTGTAACAGGTGAAATTCCTGATAGTCAAACACTACATTCATACTAATTAATGATTGCTAACAACATCTGGAAGGAAAGCTGACCACTTTATAGAGTTCAAACTGCCTTCTTAATTCATAAACATTTCAGAGAAAAAGATAGGATGTAGCTAAAAACAAGTTTCTGACTCAGGAAGATTTTAATTCTAAAATAACTATAATAAGATTCTTTCAGGCAAGAATATAGGAATAAATCTATTTTCAGCAAATAACCTAAAAATAACATAATATCCATTCCTGGAAGGACAAAAAAAGTTTCAAACAGCAACTTGATGATATATCAGAAAACTAATATTCTGTATTTCAAAATGGCTACTAAGGAAGATTTTTCAATGTTCCCCATACAAAGAAATAATCAAGTCTGAAGTAGTGGCTATGCTAGCTACCCAGATCTGATCACCACACACTGTACACACGTACTGAAATGCCATGCTATATCCTATAAATACATGCTACTATTTGCCATTTTTTAAAGTATTTGTTAACTTTTTAAAAAGTAATCTTTTGCACTAACATCATTACACAATTTTCAATATTTTAGACTTCATATTTTCTTGGTTTTTTTCCCACCATATTTTCTTGTTTTAAAAATACTTCTATAGCAGTAAGCTAGTCTTTTAATTAGAAATATGTCCATGGTAAATATAAGAATTGAAATATGATACTAAGTCAGGTTGAATCTTGACTTTTTCTAGAGTTCTTTTTTAAAGTAGATGAATCATTTCTTAGTAATACAGGGAGATCTAATCCCACCCAAAAACACTCCACAAATTCATCACAAAGATATCTAAGTCAGTAGTCAAGAGTCAAGTAGTTCCTAAACTGTTCAATAATTCAATGAATCAGAACTACCAGAAGAGAGCCTTCACCATTGTGTTTAGTTAAAGACCACAGAGATTAGAAAACACATTACCGACTCAAAGGCGGGTCTTCCATGTTACGGGTCCCTTAACGACCTTTACCATGGCTCCCTCCCTCTGCACTCTCTCTCTTTTAATAAGGTTGAGCAAATGGGACTTCATTTTATCTGAATACCACAGACTAGTGAGATTAATTATTCATGCTCACACTCTCCCTCTTGTTAAGGCCATGCATTAGACTAATTTTTCTCTTTAGTGCCCTAGCTGGGCAAGCCTCAACTCACGGCCATTTGACTCATTCTCAGAGGTGTACAGATATGCTGGAAGGAAGGAAAACACGACACATTGCTACAATCTTGGGGAAAATATTCTGCACTAAGGTGACCACCAGGTCAACAGATGTTGGGGATTTTTTTCTGTTAAGTACTAGATGTATACTATGGGAGAGGTTAGTCAGTGATTACAAAGCAAAATTTTACTGGCACTAGATATTTCTTTAAGAAATACCAAAAACAGCTACATTGTGTTGAAACTCTTTTCCGTTCTACCACAATACCTACAGGAAATGCAGCCTGTAGGCACAAGACACACAAGACGTAGAAGACACTATGTAAACAATAACATTGTCTTTTACAAGTAATTTAGGCAGAAAATTTTCTTGTAGATGTTAAATAATTTCTAATAAAAATTAGTCTTTGTAAATTAATGATCTTTTGTCTGCCATCATTTAATAACAAGGTAAGGGACAAAGACAGAAAAAGAATTAAAAAAAAAATCGGTACCAGGGATTGAACTCACGACCTTGCGCTTGCAAGGCAAATGTTTATGCCGCCGAGTTAAATCCCCAGCCCCTTAACTTTCAATTTTACTAATTTTTTTATTCCTCTGAAATCTATTTCTACAATTTTTTTTCTGATTTCAAACACTTTATAATATATCTCAAAACAAATGCTAACATAATAGTTACATAATAAAGGAAAGCCGTATACACACTTATCTCTCAGGAAAAAATCTCTTAACAGTGTGATGTACATGCTTTTTAGGCTTTTTAAATGCAAATACCAGTCTCTGTGGGATTTCGCTTTGTGGAGGTAGGTGTGTGTGTTTAGTATTTTTTGAGACAGGCTCTCACTATGTAGTCTAGGCTGGCCTTCAACGTGCAAAATTGCTCAGGCTGTACTTAAACTTGTGATCCTCCTGCCTCAGTCTTCTGAGTGCTAATAGTGCAGGCATGCACCAACATGCCCATTTATCTCTTTATATATATAACATTTTTTCCACAATGGGATTGTTTTACAGATTGTTTTCTATTTGCTAGTATTTGTGAGGGTTAACTTTGTGTCAGTTTGAGTAAGAAACACCCAACTAAACTGGATCATCATGGTTCCTATTGTGGCTAAAGGGATTTAATGAAAACAGAAGACCCACCCTAAGGCAGTTTATCATGGTATAAAGTAGCGAAAACAAAGAAGGAAGGCTCTGTCTCCAGCCTTCCACTGCAGGCCTTAGGGTTAGGGCCTCCTGATGGGGAGTCCCACAGACACCATACTGAGCTCCAGGCCCTCCACTGGGCCCTCCAGATCTCCAGCAAGCAGACAGACCTTTTGCACTCTTCCGCACCTGATGCTGTGAGCAGCCACTGTAAGCCAATCTTGGATATTCTTGTATATTTGTATATCTTGCATTAAATTTGTTTCTCTTATAAACACTGACTGATACAGTTACCTATAGATACATCTTGCCCTTTTCTGTCTGTCTATATATATATATATATATATATATGGCTGTATAAAATGTTTCTGCAAACATAATTCCATATAGGTGGATATTTGGATTGTTTAGTTTTTTCTGATGAAACAAACAATACTATAATTCATTCAACAGCCAGTCAACAAATATTTATTAATTGCTGTCTATGCATAAGGCATTGAAATGAATAGGGTCACGAATGACATGCAGAATTCTTAGTCTGCTGCCAGCTGCGAGTCTGCCTCCTCATCAGCTGCTGCCGGCCACCAGCTGTCCTGCTCCTCCACAACCGGGACCTCCTCTCTGTGGAGATCACCGACCGTCTTATAGCTGTGTCCTAGCAGCTGTGTCTTAAGCAGCAGGAGCAATGTTACAGAGTCAGGAAGGAGGCAACTACCACTGGCTCAACTTCTGGGACACATCTTCAACTACCCTGGGTGGAGGGGCCTGCATCTTCCACATGTCACTTGGACTACTGAGGGTGGCCAGATGTTACTTTCTGGCCAACCCATGAAATGGCTACTCTCCTTATGTTGGGTCAGGCTCAAAGCACAGCCTCCTTCCTCTAGCAAGAACAAGATTTAACACTGAAAATTCGTCTGGAATCAGGAACTGCCATTATCCTCTGCAGTAACCATGGTCACTTGCATACTGAAATCACTATCTCTGCAGATTACAGAGCCTTGCTGTCTCAGAGTTCATACTGATAAACAGGAAAAGAAGTCCGCATGTGAAGTACTGAATGGTGTTAGGCCAGCTGAGCAGCTGCCCCCCTCCTCAGCACTGCTGCTCCAGGACAGTCAGGAGTGGGCAGGTTTCCTCACATAAGACAGCAGCATTTTAAAAGCTTTGAAACTTAAAGAGAAGTAACAAAGAGAACAAAATATCAGGAGATGCTAGACTGGACTAGACTGAAGCAGAGTAAGAGACAAAAAGCACAGGAGGAAAACTCGCATGCAAGTCTTGGAGACAGAGCCTGCCTAGTGTCCTTTCCGCTCCACAGCACTCTCCATCACTACTGAATCCTTCTGCTTTTCAGAGGGCAAAAGTCATGATTAGAAAGCAAGCTCTGGAGCACAGAGCCAGGAAATGCCACATTCTCCTTTACCTACTCACAAAGACTCTGCTCGCTCCTCAATGAAGTCCCAGCAGAGTTCTATCCTCTCACCACGGTGGGGGGCATTTACTGTCTACAGGTTCATCTAGGGTTCCCGTGGGGCCAACATGACCAAGAGCTGTACATGTCCTCCTCCCAGCCCCAAATGTGAGAGTGGGAGAGGAGACTGGGGCCTCAGCAGGTCAGGTGCAGGTTACCAAGCCCTGGACCATGCACTGAAGCAGACTCTCCCAGGCTGGGACTGTAATTTCTGTGGGGCAGAATTTCTGTCCCTCACTCACTCCGGCACCATATGCCTGGAACTGTGTTGGTCACATGCTCCCTGCATCCTATAGGTGTTTGTATTTGTGTTTGCAGGTAACTGACTGTGGCTCCATACCAGGCGAACCCAGAGCTTAACTAGTCTGGGGCCCAATAGATCCTGATATTCCTCTTACTGCTTAACAAGTTCCTCCACTCCAGGATGTCTGATCTTGCTGCTGGCTTGTACAGATGAACTGTTTCATTCTACCTAAAACAGAGGAAGCTCCCACAGACATCTTTCTGCAATGTCCATGTTCTAGGATATGTGAACTGTACCAGGTCCTAAGGTTCTACTGCTGATAAGGTGGCAGCCTAGCACACCTGGAAACACACTGAAAATGTTGGACATGACTCAGTCTGTTACCAAATAGTCCTTCCAACAATTACTTAGCTCACAAAAAATTAGGCACATTCACTGGAGCCAAGAGTGATGAAAGCACCGAGATTGGGAAAGTAGTGAACGTCAGGCCAGGCTGGTCTGGGAACACCTGCCAATGCCAGGAGCCTGGAGAGCTGGGGAAACAGGAGGCCCAGCGTTTGGCCAGGTCAAAGGAGAACAGCAAAACTGAGCTCCGCAGGAGGCTGCACTTACGCATCCAGGAGGAGGGCTACTTACTGGTGGGGAGCACCTATCTGGAAATATATGTGTCTCAGTTTTAGTTCACACATCTTTCCCTCTCCCAAGGTCAGGGATGAAATTTATACTCCCTACATGGCAAAGAACCCAAGTCTGTAATTATTTTTGGGTTGTTAGCATGTCTCTCAGTACCTGACAGAAACTTCTCAAGGGGAAGACAACCTAAACCAGGCCCCTTAAGAAACTTACAAATAAAGAACAGCCAAATATTAGCCCACAATAAAAGAAAAAATGTCAAACACCGGAACAAAACAGTTTCTTGTAAGCGAGAGATGCAAAAACAAGGCAAACTAGACTTGCAAATGCATTAGAAGTGTATCAGATAGAAAATACAAAACAAACCTGTTCAAAATGTTTACAGATAAGGAGAGAGTTAAAAGGTAGCAAAACTAAGCAGATTTGAAAAACAAAACAGAATTTCTAGAAATTATAAAGTTAATGGATGAGATCGTCAAGAAATAAGAATAATCCAGGACAGAATCTGTGAATGGGAAGACTGATTTGAGGAATTACACAAAATGCAACACAGAAAAAGCTGGAAAATATGAGTAAGTGGTGAACAGCAGAGAAGAGAGAATAAGCTGGCCTGACATACACCTACTCTGAGTTCCAAGCAGAATGAACTGAAACTTTCAACAAGACACTGGTAATTTTCTATAGCTGAATGGAAAGAAGTGCCAGAAACCCCAAACAGGACAGAGAAAGATAAATCCACACACAGAAATACTGGAGTGAAACCACAGGAAAGAAAAAACAAAGAGATGGTCTTAAAAGCATCAAATGAAGAGAAAAAGTCCTAAAAGGGAATGACAATTATGCTGACAGCCAACTTCTCAGTAGCTTCAATAGAAGTTAAAAGCAATAATATCTTCAAAGCACAGAGGGAAAATCCTGTCAACCTAGAACTATAAAAGACTAGCAAAACTATCTTCTAAGAATGAGGATGAAATAAGGATGTTTTCAGATAGAAACACAGACAGCACTTGTGGTCAAAAGATCCTCGGTGAAAAAACTTTCTAAGAATATACTTTTGAGAGACAGAAAATCATACCAGAAAAAAGGTCTGAGATGCTGGAAGGAGTAGTAAACAAAGATTAAGTATGCACAGAAGTATGTAAACACTGACTCTATACAACAAAAAATAATGCTGATTTGGGGATGAAACAGAAAAAAACAAACTATAATGAGTCATTATTATTCCAAACAGTCAAATGTCAAAAGTGAAGGAAATGTATAATTGCAGAGATGCCAGATGCACAGGTATGCCCTGGCAACACAGTGTGGAGAGAACAGACACTTCTTTGGACACCTGCATGCTATGTGGCACACAGGAGGGACTCAGGGTACTTCTGATGAAAGAATAGCTGCATAAATGTTATACATAACTTCAAGAATACAAATGAACACAGTAACTCAATCTGCTGTTCAGTAACAGTCACTGATTTCGCTGCTTCCTGAAGGGCAGGCATGGTTCCATTCAGTACAGCTCTAGTAACTCTCATTGCGTAAAATGTAAAAGATACAAAAGAAAAACCCAAAGTATTATTCTAACACAATGGAATTATAACCCATAGAAATGTGAAATTTAACTTCAAAAATTTCAGGGTCTACATGTTGATGTTCACACACAAAGCTAAGTGAACAGCCTCTATAAATTCACCCATGAGCTGAGGTTTAAAAAAAAGAGATGAGAAAGATGGACAATTGGGGAAAGTGGGAGAGCTAGTGAGAAAAGAGTAAATCATACACAAAACAGCCAATAAAAAAATAAAAAAGCAGTTAATATACATGAATAATGGATGTCTGATTTAAAAGCAGTTTACTCCAATATGATGTAATTTTTGACAACCAGCCAGAGAGACTATTTTGTGAGTCCTTGCCAGAGATAAGTCATAGCGTGAGGCCTTGGTAACACGGCTGTATCTATGGACATGTGGAAAATGACTTTCACCACTGTCCCAAAGGTGACTTTCTGTTAGCAAACAGAATCTTGCCTCTCAGGTGCACTTAACAGCAGCTACCAGTAAGACGCAGAGCTTAAAGAGCAGACCCCTGACATGAGCACAGTTCCCTGAATGTGCCCCCTGGCAGTTTCCATGACATGCTTCTGGCACAGTCCACACTCACACTCAGCACAAAGGGACAAGAAGCCTGGGCCGCTTTCATGTTTAAGTTTTAATTGGAGTGACAAGCCCACAAGGCCAAGATATTTCGGGGACAGGACAGTGTTGCTGAGCACCGCCAGGAGCTGGGCAGGCAAGGCCTCTACGCGCTCCCACTACGTGCCAATGCACCTGCAGCCCCCGCTGTTCCAGGACTGGACTCTTCCCGGGCAGACGCTGCCAATCAGCCAGGCTGTGCCAGGCGTACGGCTTTGTGATGTGGGCAGATGTCTACAAAGGACCAAAGCAAGGCCAAACTGACACCTATTGTGACCTAAGCCTAAAAGGAACCAGACAACAACAGCATATAGTAGGGGAAAAAATCCAGACAAAGATGATCCCAAACCCCGCTCATCCCTCCCACCTCCAACACTACAGGTCCTTGAAATGACAAAGAAACACAGGTTCACTCTATGAGGTGAGCACAATATGGCTCTTTGCTTTATTTCAGGGATCCCTGCAGATAATCTCTGTCCTCATGTTAGAATAAGGATAAGGGATGGAACCACAAAGAACTGGTAAATGGTTCTGTGAAATGAACAGGAAATGTTTGCTGTCCAGTTAGTCCAGTGAAGAGTGAAGAGATTTTAATTATTATGCAAATGTATGACTGAGAGCTGAAAACCCTCACATCCTCCTTTCATGTCCCCAACATGCCTCATCATAATAAGGAGCACTGACAGTTTCCAAGCACTTCACAAATATTAACTGCATGTGCATAATCACAGTCCCCATGAGACACAGAGTTATTATTAAGTCTGTTTCACAGGAAGAAAACTGAGGTTGTAAAGTATAACATGAATTCTTTAAAATTAAAGGCAACTTGGGCACTATTTTCAAAGGAGAATGATTATATGTGAGCTGCTTATAACATAAAATGATCTGTAAGCCCACAGACTTAATGAACATAGTATATGAAATTCAGGACTTTAAACTAGCTTAGTTAACAATTTTTTTTGCCGAGCCTGGCAGCTTCTAGTTTAGTTCCAAGTTCAACTGGACAAAGGCTTCAGGGAAGGTAGACAGAACGTTACTCAAGTTACACCACTGAAATGAAAGACAGTGAAGAGGGAGAGTGAAAACCACAGTGAATAACCAGAGCCTTTGTGCAGGACAGACAGTCCACCACCGGTGCCCTTCACCCCAAGACATGACCACCTCTAACCACACTAGGTGGTGCATGACGGTCACCTGCTTAACAGTGCTTAGCAGACACTGTCCATAATCCCCAGGGTATGCTTTTCACATAAATCCTTTCTACATATTATTCCATTGGAGCCTCACAACCACCAAGAAGAAGATGGATAGATACTACTTTCATCATTGTATACATCAAGACCCTGACACTTAAATCACCTTAAATAACTTGCTCCAAATCACATAGATTACAAAGGTGGCACCAGACAGAGCTCAGCCATTCTCATTTTCATGTCAAGTTTGCTACCATGCCCAATGTTGCTTCCTGATTCCTGTAAAAAAGTTATTAATAACAGCTGCTATGTATGTGCTTGCTTACAGCATTCAACACTACAACACATCATCTCACTTGCTCCCCACAAGTCCATAAGGTGGGGGCCCACAGAAGGAAGCAGAAATGGAGGGAGGGCACACTTCTTACCAAGCCATGAAGTTCTTAAACCAGAATTCAAACCTGGGAAGGTGACCTTCAAGGCTCCTGCTCTTTAAACCTCTACCTCGGAGTACTCCGTAAGTGGTGCGACAACCAGTAGCAGCAGCTTCGGGCACTCACCGCACTGCAAATTCTCAGGCCCTGTCCCGGTCCCAGTCGACCAGTAGCTGTCCTTTATTTTAATCAGACCTTCTATGGATATTGACCCTCTACCCTGCAACAGGTGAGAACCCCTGCACTATACCTATGTTGTGCTGCCTCCCAGGTAGAAAGGGTTTCAGCCACCGACGAGCTAAGGGCTACCCACCAGAAACTCGTCACTTCTTGCCTCCTTATGCTGCCTTCTGGCGAGGTACTCATGCTGAACAGCAACGGCTTCAACACCTGCAGTGCAGAGCCTGTGGCTGTGAGAGCTCCGAACAGTTGAACAGTTGGTAAGACTCTGTATAAGCCTTTCCTGAAAGGACAGAGAGATGGAAGCGAGAGGGAATGCTATCACTAGTCCCAGGTCAGGAATGACCACTGGCACTTTTAGAACAGCAAGGCCCTGGCTGGAACAAAGGGCTCACTTGTAGGCATGGGACTAGCGAGCTAGGAAACTCCTCAGGCTGAAGGTGGGCACTAGGGGTGTTCCTACAGTGTCAGCATGCTACACTACCCTGATAAAAGTTGAAATGGATCACCATGCGGGATACAAGGAGGTGCTCCAGAGTGTAAAGGTGGGGAAGGGGGGGGGGAATCTAACTTGTCATATATTGTTTTCATGTCATTTTCAACATGGATTTTAAAACCTTTGTGTAAACAACACAAGAGATCACAGCCCAAGGAAATGCCGATGAGCAGAGGCCCCCAGGGAGGAGGAGGAGGCTGGGCCAGATTACTAACCTGAGAAGATCTGAAGAAAGCTGGGGATGGGATTGGGTCAGATCCAACCAGTTGTCCTACATCCCTACTGCTGGCTCAGTTTTCAAGCAAGACAGGGAAAATACTGGCAGGAAGTCAGGTGACAGCAGAGTTGCTTCCTGCACAGGACACACTTTTCAAATTGGGACTCATTTTAACACATTTTAAACCTCATTCCTCGTCCCGAGTCCCTTATTTAGGAAGGTGACTGCTCACCTGACCAGAAGTTGTCCTTTGCCTCTTACATGGGGATTTCTCTTGTGAAGAGTAACTGCTGTTCATCAGAACTCATGCACAATTCAGTAACTGATAAGTTAATTATAAATCCACTCGCCAACGCAGAGCCTTGCAGAAGACTGAAGTGTTGGGTAAATTAATAAAGCATATTCTTTGGCATACTGCATACTCTACTTGATAATACTGTGTTAGTCTGAACTACTATGTGTATTAAAATAGTAAACTAGCTTAAATATTCTGACATTACATGGGCCATTTTCTATTTGCTCTCTTTTTCTTACCCTCCCTTAAACCACTCAGATTAGTCTCAACTGTATGGACTAGTGGGAAATGCACAGCGCATTCTCCTAGAAAAATAGGAAAACACTTCCAACAGGCCTCCTCCAATCATCACTAACTGAAAGATGCTCCTGTTTTCAACATTAACAAACCAGACTGCTGTCAGAAATATTTTTTCTGAGACTCCCCTGACACAAAGTAACCAAACCCATATTCATCTATGCAGGTGAAATAAACCTAAGAGTTAACTCTAAGTTCATGCTCTCCATGGATGTGAGATGGTGAACCAGGATAAAAATTCCGCATAAGTGATCAGGGAAGCAATTAGAAAAATCAGGCCTTAAATAAAATTCTAAACTTAATTCAAAAGCCAAACAGGAAAAGAGCAATGGACATCACATACTTCAATGTAATAGTTTTCTAAACTTGTTCAGAAACTCAAGAATATTAATTTGTTTAAAAATCAGAAGTGTCACTGACATACAAAAACTGTGCAAGTGTGAATACATAGAGAAGGCACTAAAGACTTGATGCCAGCTCTCTCCAATAAAACTTCCCAGCATAAAGGCTTTTACACAAAGTGATTCAGCATTCACATAACTCACTGCATAAACTGTGCACAGAAGCTAAACTGACCAATTCCTTTCTACTCCAAACACGTTCTTTCAAAATAACTCTCAGAAAATGAGTCCAGTGCAGAAACTATCGCTGCAAGTAAGGCTAGTGCACAGCACCACACCAGCTCTCCAGCCCCCATGAAGGCCCCTCCGCAGACCTGCTCCTCCACCAGCACTGCCCTTCCAAGGCTGTGCCTGATGAGCTCTCAGCTGACCCCAAGGCAGTGAGCAGTGGCCTAGTATGGAGCATATTATCTAATTTTCTTAGATCCACCCCAAGTTTCTAAATGGGGAAAGCAAGGGGTGTAACTTGCCAAAGGTTTATCTGACTCTGTAATCCATGCTCAGTCTCCAGTGGTGATAAAATTACTACCTTAACTGCAGCTAAAAGCCAAGTTTCCCTGGATTTACTTTCTATAACTTTATCCGTGTCTTCCAGGATCACTAGAGTTCCTAAGACACTTTTAGCTTCTGTAAGATACAGCACTCTAAGAAACATTTTCCATAGAATAATCCTTGGTGTCTGTGTAGAATACAACAGACATTGGGGTAGACTAAAGACTCTAAGAGCTTCTGCTCTGTCTTGAAAACAATCCTTTGGACTCTATGAAGATACTTTAAGGTTTTACCACAAGTGAGGAGAGTTTCATTTATCCCACTCATTATTAACAATATACTGAAAATGACATCAATTATTGATACTTTTAAATACTAAAAGATAGCCAGACATAGTGGCACACACCTATAATCCCAGCACTTGAGAGGCTGAAGCAGGAAAAGTCATCATGAGTTCAAGGCAAGCCTGGGCTACACAGTGAGTTTGAGGCCAGCCTAAACTACACGGTGATGTACTATCTTAAAAAAAAAAAAAACACCATAATAAATAAACCCTAAAACATGTATGAGGTGCACCTGAACATTTATTTCTTCTCTATTTATATAATTTTTAATCACTTTGGAATTCACCAAGTTCACTGCAAAGGTCTTATCATCTTGTGTTCATCCCAACATGGAGAAAACCACCTGTGTGTTGCTAGGTCACTGTTAAGGACCACCAGGCTAGAATCCTTGAGGCAGATGTCATGTGCAATTCATCTCTGCTTCCAGTGCCAATCTGATATCTAGCCTATAGTACGTATTCAATCATACTCATTAACAAGGACGGAAGCCTTAACAACCACAGGTTCTTCCGATCATTCAATCTAGAAAACTGCTCTTCAGGAGCTATTTTTCTGAATCTCTCCAAGAAAAGAAGAATAAAAAACAAGGTAAAGATGAAAATGAAATTCAATTTTATGGACCCATAGTTTTAAAATTATTCATCCTGCTTTTAAAATACCCAGCCTTTACTCTACTCTGGAATGGAACCTTAACAAAAGAGGAGTTGGGTCTCTGTTCTGGTTCAGGTATGGGGGATGTGGTACAGTACATGAGCACTGCATTTCTGATTCCAAAGACTCTCCCAGACAGATATTTCAATTTGTGACGAGGACAGGCAACCAATCCAGAGTCTCTTCACGTCCATATATGGGGAATGATTATCATAGGAGACGTTAGCAATTATTTTCCAGTGTGATGTAAGCTGAGGCAGCAGTGCCAAGCAAGCGTCCTTGTCGAACACATTCCAGCCTTCTGGATTACTTCACTCATATCTCCCTGATTAGGATGCATGTCGCGTGCTGCTTAATACAATCTGCCATCAAATGCCAAGTACTTCAGAACTAAATTAGGAAATATGTCCAAATACATAGAATGATGCTAAGCACCCTAAGTGGATCTCTCTTTTCCTTGATGAGGCATAAGGCTCATCATCAACATAATGCTCTTAAACGAGGCAATTCTATCCTGTAACCCTCCACCTCTGAGGGCAAAATTTAATCAGGCAGCAAAAAGAATTAATAAAGATGATATGGTATCATAAGTATGTTTCCATAAAACAAAATATTTTTGACAGATTCAGGAACTATGAGACATAAAAACAAATTTTAAAGGGATGGTTGGGCATAGGGGGCCATGTTAGCAGAGTTCACACTGATTTCTGCACTGCAGCAAAAGGAAGAGATGTGGCCAGCGTAATTACTTCCACATATTCTTTCTTTTACAGTCACAGCCACTTAGCAATGGCTACCTTTAAGAACATGTATGCCACTTAGGTCTGAGAATCCAAAAAGACACCATCAAAACAATGTCTTTTTGCCTAAAAGTAAAAAACCTTCAAGCAGACCTTCAAACATACCACTTAAACAACAAGACACAGGAACCGCAAAAAAAAAAAAAAAACAAGAACAAAAAAACCAACCAAATTTCCTGTCCATTTATTCTTGCTTGTAAGCACAGACTTTAGAGAAGAAATGGAAGCACTGAGTTCCTCAACCCTTTTCAGAAGCCCTCAGCTACTCAGAATCTTCTAGTAAAGATCAGCTCAGTACAACTCCACAGGCAACAGAAAATGTTTAAATGCCTTAACCAGAGAATCCTGGACTATGGACACTGGACAGAAGCTCAAAGGTCCTGTGTCCAACCCTCCTCATTTTACATAAGGAAGAGGCAGGTCAAAGCACCATCTTAAAAAGTCATCTACTCCCTTTCACATCCATGTATGTCATTGCTCTTTCTACCACAACTGATCCGGTAGGGCTCTCAGACCCACTGCACTGCTTGTAAGGGAAGTCATGTGGTCTGTCATTTATCCTTAAAGCAGAGAGCTGCAAGATAATTAGATTCATACCTCTCTCTTGGCCTCATTTTGTTGCGATCTTTATGTAAAGCCTAAATGAGAAAAGCTATCAAGGAACCACCTAGCCAAGGCATTCTACCACCACTGTCCACGACTCCTGGAAAACAATATTCATGCAAATTATGAAGGCACAGGTGCACAAGTCTACTCTGAGGAACTAACTGTACAAATACATTCTTGTAAACTAAGAATCATCTGTGACAGCAAAACATGGAGTACAATCTAGCATTCATCAGTGTGGGCTAGCTGAATTAATCAAGGCATGTAAGATGTAATACTGTAAAATTCCAAGAAACAAAAGACAGTAACATAGGAAGTTTTCTGTTAAGTCATAAGAAATTATCTTCAAAAGATTTTGTAGCTGGAAAAAGCACAACCATTTGCATTTTTAAAAGAGGAAGTTACGAACATACATAGTAGTTTGCTTTTAAGTGCATAAACTCTGTCTCGGAAGATGTGCCAGAGACTGGCAACATCCATTTGGTTCTAGGAAGAGCAAGTGCAAAGGCATGAGAAGGAGCTTCTCTCTGTACATCCTTCCCATCTTTTAATGTCTTTTTTTGTCATGTTTATTATTTTTTGTATTGTAGGTTTTTCTCTGTTTTTACTTTTATTAGTACATGTTTGCATTACATCATGATTACATTCCTTGTGGGGAGCTAGCACATGTACGTAACACATTCTATCTTTTGGTTTCTGAATCAAGAGAATATATTACCTAGTCAAAATGTAGTTTTTAAAAAAAGTAGTTTAAAAATCTGATATCTTAAGAAAGGATAAAAATAGATAACTATCATTTCTTCCATGACTTTAGGTGGCCAAAAAAATGCTGGCAAACCCAAATGTGGCTTCCCAACTTTTGACCTCTAAAATTCAAGTCAGGGAAGCCCTGCCGCACAGGTAAACCCAGATGTTCACAGCAACAAGGTCTCTGTGCCCTTCCTCCCTGAGCTGGAGAGGACCAGTGAGCCAGCTATATTCCTAAGCCTTTCTTTAAAGATTAAGTAGATCAGCTTTTGTTGAATTACTTGGCTGTTTCCTTAGAAAAGTGTGTTTATTAACAGAGCACGGTTTCTTGACAACTACCAGTTTGCTAAAATCTGCGCATAATGCTGTCTTAACTCCGCAACGCCAGGAACATAACTGAGGCTCTGTAAGTGTTTGTGACACTATACGACAGGTTGGCTAGCTAGGAACATGAAAGGATGAATTCGAACTATTATCACTCGATGCTCACACAGCTGCAGCGCCTAGAAAATGCTAATGTGGCCGGCATATGGTGCAAGGCCATTTTCCAGCTAAACACCACCATCTCTGAAGTGCTTCTAACAGCCCAGGGAGATTTGTGTTCCTAACTCCAATTCTATTTTAGCATTTGGATTTCATAGTCTACCTTTATCACAGCTAATCAATAATACACCCCAGTTCTGATGCAGGTACAAACGAAGATAAAGTAAACTGTTCTCACAAAGCCTTCATCTGAATTCCAGATACAGAAGCCAGAGGCACAGGCACAAAGCACAGTATGTCTACAGCTCCAGGCACAATCTACTGCTAATCGTCTCACACCCACCTAATAAAATGTGTGCTGCCAGGCTGAACCACAAATACAGCCGAAACATGGCCTTCGCAAGCCAAGTGCCACTGAGCCTTGCATATGAAACTATTTGGGAATTATGACATCACATTATAGCACAGCAAGATGATACTAAAAATTTCACAGAGCCACCCATGACACGCCTTAATACACAAACAAATTTTATACAACAATGACATTTCTTTAAAACACAATTTTTTTCCTGAGGAAGCAGAAAAACCAATAAAGACAATCAGATGTAAAGTTCTGCCTCCACAGAAGTAAAAAAGTTACACAGAAGAAGCCTGGCATACACCTCACTCGAGTGAGCAGCATTCATGCCAGAGAAGCACCTGAACACAAAGTCATTCCCAGCTAGTCACGTATACAGGTATATACGTGTCTGGAGGTTTGGCGTTCTACTTACAAAATATCTGGATGACTAAATGTCACTGTCAGCTTCTGAACTGATGTTTTTAAAGTATTCTTGTACAAGCTTACTTCCACTCTTACTTTTAAAATCAGTGAAAAATACCAGATAGGTTATTTGACAGACCATACATTTTTAAGTATGATTTTTAAAGAAATTAGTGTCTCAATCAATGGATTCTCATGATTAATCTTTTCAATTGGAAAATCTGAGGCATCCAAAAAATGCCTATTTACATCTGTATCTTAAGGATCTTTCCAGTCTAATGTGCTGAAGTATCCCTTTTACAATTTAGTTTCTCAAATATATCCACTAAGATTGTATCACTAGATGAATAAATGTATCCGTATAAGTCAAAAAACAAATAGGGCCCACCAGATGAAAAACTTGGTGAAAATGCGAGGGGGCAGGTTGTGGTATAGCTCGGCACAACATGTACTTGGCGTATGTGAGGCCCTGGGCCCCACCCCCCAGCACCAAATGATAAACTAAAAATAGGAAAAATTTAAACCAGATTAGTATTAAATACAACTGTCACCTCACTTTTCTGAGAACTCTAAAAATGAATGACAACAAAAACTTGAAAGTTTAATATGAAAAATTAGGAAGTAAATGGTTTCTCCTTTCTCAACAAACACACTCAGAAAAAAGTCTTCCCAGAGCTGGAGAAAACAAACTGCTTTAGGAAATCAATTGTAGCTCCTTTCCCTTTCCTGGGAAGACAAGACTCAGGAGTTAAATCATTACAAATTTTTTACCTAAGACTGGATCTGCTCTGACAAAACAGGGTAGCCCAAAAAGGGGGCTGCCTTTTCACGGACAGAACACATCACACCATGGGTACTTTCTACTGCATACTAATCTTCCTGGATAGAGAATATGTGATTGGAACCTAAGATTCTTCAATTCTTGAGTACTCACTGGGTTATAAAGAGTGACACCTATACAAATGAGATGTGATCTTACAGGAGGAATAAGATGTGAAACGCACCATCAGAGACCAAAATCCAACTAAGAGCTGTAGAAACAACAAGAATCACATGGTAAGCGTTAACTCGTGTGCCAGGCACTGATACTTAAAGTTTACAGCTTTACATACAGTTTCATTTAATCCCACAATTCTATGAAGCAAATACCATTACGAATTCCATTTCAAATATGAGGAAATAAGCAAAAATAGGGTTAAGCAGCCCATCTATCATTACACAGAGTAGTATGAGATAGGGATGGGCTATGTGCACCCAAAGCTTAGTGTTTCTCCAATTCACACTACTGCTATGTGGTAAGGGGCCTCCTTCTTCCTTGGAAGGATGTCATCAAAGGAGATTTTGGCTCAGAGATATTCTTTCCAAGAAACCCCACCAACTATCAGTAGGGTCAGGAGCAGGCAAATAGGAAGAAACAGAAAACTAAACAAAGAACTTTCTCTCTCTCTCTCTCCTCTGATCCCATTCAAGAAGAAATAGAGTTCTATAAATCAGTTTTAAGACTAAGTAGTTAGTTTACAGCCAGGAAAGTAAAAACCTACAGAGTAATACAATTTAGTCATCATTCAGAGAATTTCAATTAAAAATTTGTGTCTCTGCTCTAGCTCACAGAGTGTCAGAAGGCACTTTTATGCACTGTTGGTAAAAATGTAAATTCTGATGTAACCTTTTTAGGGTGCAGTTTGGCAATGTTCATCAGCATCTTAATGCACAGTCTAGAGACACTGCACAAGGACTGTCACAAGTTGCAATATGCATTATAGCATTGCCCATGGTAGCCAAAGCACTGAAAAAGCAGACTAAATGCCCACAAGGGAGGGGACTGGCTATACAGGGTTGTGAGCTCACATTGGCATCCTATGGAGGGCAGTTGGCACATGCTGCAAATGGAATGCTCTTCAAGGCATACTACTGAATGAAAATGTTGGATATAGAATAGTATGTGTACCATCTCTACAAAGGTATGTTTTTAATACACAAATGTATCTATATATGCATTAAACTTTTCTACATGGATAGTTAAAAATTATAATTTCTTCTGTGCAGTGCAATTCAAGGAAGGAATGAGAAAGGAAACAATCACTTTTTAAGTCCCTCTGAAGTGTTTATATGTATACTGATATGCTGCCTTAGTACATCTGGAAGGAAAACAAAAATCAGTTTTCGATTGCCTTCTAAAAAATGAAAACCAGTTTTTTTGGCTAATTGTATATTTTGTTATTTTGTACCTTGTTTCCTTCGTACACCCATCCCAGACTCTTCACACCAAAAGCAACATGGTTGGCTGAAACATCTAGACACGTGACAGGCTGACCGTAGACATAATGGAGGGTTCTGGCTGAGTCTTCAGCTTTTAGCAGGTACACTAAATCTCCAGCAGTGGCTATTGCCACAGGGTACCGCCCAGTATCTGGGACTATTTCAAGGTAGTCAACCTGTTAAAGAATAAGAGGTCATTTAGTTCTACAAACTCATCCTGACAGTCAAAAATATCAAATTCTGTCTAAACATAAATGAGAAGAAAAGCAACCCAAAAGAAAAGGTGGACAAAGACTGTTTACAGGAAAGGAACAAACAGCTCTTGCCCAAACAAGTGACGATCACCCTAAAAGAAACACAGTACACTCCTGTAAAGAAAAATATGAAGTGAAAATTCATTTAAAATACTATTTTCTACACCCACGTTTATGGATCGATCCTATTACTATTGATAAGGTTAGCATCTGGTCCAGCTTCTATCATGGGAAATCTGGCAATGTTATCAAAATGTCATATGCATACATACCTTGACCCAGCAAGGCTACTTCCAAGAATGTCCTTACAAATAAACCTACACATATACAAAATGATTATGGACAAAGCTATTTAGTGTGGCACTACTCTGGGATAGTTAAAAACTGCCAAAACTAAAACAGTCATTACTAATAAACTAAATAACTTAATCTACCACTGTACATTGAAATACCATACAGTCACAGAAAAAAGCATGAAGATAGCCTTTATAAGCTAGTATAAATGGCATAGTCCCTCAGGTAATTTGGGAGCAGCAAGAAAGCAAGATGAGTAAGAGGACTGCCAAGGTGCTGACACACGTAAAAGACAGGGAAGAAGTACACAGTGTGCTCGACTTGCACGTGAACAAATTTTCCAGCAATAGTAGTCTTGAAGAAATGGGTTGTAGCATGGGGTAGAAAGAAAATCTTCCATTATTGACCTGTGTTTTTAAAATTTTGAATCCTGAAGGTGTAACAGCTATTCAAACGAAAAGTTTTAGTGTTCACAAGAAACTGAAAAATCACCCAGTTCCAAATTAGCAAAATCATATATTAACAAGTTTGTGAAAATATCAAAAATTTGTTGCCAAAAGGTTGAAAATATGTGAGCTCTCTGAACTCTCTTGGTCTCCATGTCAAGCAGTGATCCCCCAGAGGGTCCACCAGGCCTCTAGGAGCAGGAAGCCAAGGCAAAGCAGCACTGCAGTGCTCCCAACTGCACCATCGCTAACACTTTCTCTAATTTGCACAGGCAAGGAACACCTTTTAAAACATAATTTGCTTTTCTTTATCCACATCTGGCACAGTTCTTCCCATGTAGTTTACATCAAGTCCTTGAGTGACTTATGCACTGAGTGAGCATAAGTCTGAAGGTAAGGCACATTATGTAATTATGAGAATCCATGGTGTAAAAGGAAACCACTGTCCTGACAATATGCCAGATGAGTTCAAAAGCCTGAATCCTGAAGACTTTCCAGAAGAGCTTGAAAGAGAGTAAACATCCAAGTGACCCTCCTCATCTTTAGGCCCAACTGTGTGAGAGGCAGCCCAACATCCCCAGCCGCAGGTCGATCACAAAGGATGGGCGCTCTAGGCTAATGCTGCAAACCTGGGAAGACTGCCACTGCTATTCAGGGAGAGAATCTCGGAAAGACAAACACATCCAGCTCTGCAGGCCAGGGGCTGCCTTTTCCAGGGATACCCGGTGCACTCGGTGTGAGTTCTCAGCCAGGGTAAGAAATAATACATAAAAAGTGTTATAAACATGCCTTCGGCATTGGCAGCTTGCTTCCTCTCTCTCCGCAAAAATTCACTTCTTATTTTCCCAAAATGGACATCCTTAGTCGGCTGTTTTACTTCATCTTGATGTTGGACTTTTGACAGACCAAGGCGCTGAGACTGACAGTGGTTGTGCCATTTGCTGGGAGCTGTAAACTACTTCAAAAAGGTTCCAGTCTGTGCCAAGATGCTACTTCATTGCCAAGGCAGGATTTACACTTTACAGGGGGACTTGCATCTTAAGTAACTGTCTCAGTTCATATAATTGCCCCTGGCCTGCAGTATTCTTTAATCGGAAACCATATAGTATGCACTAAAGTAGTTTTGAGAATAAACAGAAATAATGCACTTCCACATATTTCTAATGAAACCCCAAGACAAGATGAGAGGAGGAGGCAGTTTGGGGGGGGCACTAAATCCAGACTGCATAGATTTGATCTTTAAAGGGAGAAGAAGCAGTGATGCCATGACTTTTTAAGTTATTCAAATCTAACACGATTTCCACCAGGGAATAAAGGGAGAGAAATAAGGATTTGTTTCAGGTCAGGCCATTAATTCGGGATTGGAGGTTGGTTTTCCTGCTCACTCTCCTAGCTAGTGCCAAAATCAAGGTTGTTTAAATTAAATCCAACTCAGCAAAGATAGGTTTGGGCACTATTTACTACCACATCACCTTCCACTATACAAGTGCAGAGGTTCACACACAGCTGAACTCTGAAAATAAGTTCTGCATAAAGAATTCTTAAACCAGCTCAGCTTCGCACACGACATTTGGGACACAGCTACCTGATTACCTCATGCATGTGTTGCTCATCATCATTCCAGGTGAGACAACTCTGGATGAAAATAGTGTAGGATGGTAAACCTTCTTTCTCATGAACTGGGATGACACCACTGAACTCATTTTTATTTATGTATTTGGCCAGAAATTGGTAGACTTCCAGAGCTGAGTCTACCGAGTTAGTCTGAAAGAGGCTGAGAACCACAGTGAGAAACTCTACCCCTGAAGTCCACTCTGGGGTTTGCATGTTTTATTTTGTGCAGTAGTGTGGAATGAACACAGGCAGGGCCTCACACATGCTAGGTAGGTGTGTACTGAACTACATTTCAACCCAGCACTGAAGCTGAATCACTTCTTAGCTCTGAAACCTGAAACAAGTCAATCCAGAGCTCTCAGTGTCCCTTGGCTCCCTGGTAAATGGGGAAAACAAAACCACGTATTCTGCAAGGCTGTTGTGAGACTTATGGATGTAAGACCCTTAGGAAGCCCCAAGTGAATGGGCACTGCTAACGTCATCATCATTATTTATATTAGACCCATATATTAGAGATTCTATGAATGAAAAATAAAATGATCAGACTGAAAGCTTACCAGTTTCTGAACTTCAAATTCTGCAGCTATCTGCCAGTACCCCTCTTCATTGGGAGACAACATCACAACATCAAAAGCCGAGGCAGTGGCAACGGTGGCATCTTCCTGACTGAGGGCTAGTGCCTGTATGCGCGCATCATGTTCAAAGCGATGGACAGGACGCTTCCCAGTCCTCAGGTCCCAAATATGAAGAAATCCTAGACAGAAAGAAACAATGCAGACGACAATTTCAAATTTGCTTAATATGAACAATTGTAAAATAATCATGTGACATTTTTCAAAATTCAGCGAGAAATAATTGTTTGGAGACAGCGGTCTTTGGCTGAATCCAGCCCCACTGCTTGCTGGCTGCAGGACTTGTGGGGAGAAACACTATAGCTGTGAGACACTTTCCCCAACTGTAAAACCGGAGATGACATTACCTACCTCACAGGACTGTCGGATGGACTAGAGACCAACCGTATAAAACGCTGAGGACAGGTCATTTCCTTTACCTTTAATCTTTATATCTTCTATAGTGCTTGCTGTGAACAGACCACATTTAATCTATCAATAATGCTAATTTCTTCTCTATTGCTCATCAACAAATCATTATATCTCCTTATAACATCCTACTGCCCAGAATAAAGCTTTTCACTTTTCTTTGTAAGCAATCTTCCTATCTTTCCTTTTTCTTGCTTTACATTTTGTCTATAAACTGCAAATGCTTTGAAAATAGGTTCTTGCTATAAAGCATCATGCAGCACATATAGAGTCAGAAGAAAATAATATATTCAGGCTACTTTACAAGACTTTCAAACTGTCATATGCTAAACAGGTGACTACAAACAAAAGCAATGTATTCTTCTAAGAATTATGATAAACTTAGAGAACAAGCAGATCACAAAAGGCTCTACAACACATTCCCCTGGCAAATGTTTTGGCAAATTCTTTCCATCCTGATTCAGAGGGAAAAGAAGAGTTACAGAAAATGCCAATGGCTCTACTCATTATAGAGGACAGATCTCCCATTCCAAGATGCCTCATCTTAGTATGTGCCTCTGCTCTTTACAAACAGTAAAGAGAAATAAAAAATGCTACTTGCATCAAGCTTCCGAGTGTTCATAAGGTCATTTGTCTCCCCTTGTAAAGGGCTCCTTTCTATCTTTGGAGAAGCATAGTTAAACTCATTCCACATAAGAGAAGAAACAGAAGCTCCGAATGGCTCAACAATGGATCCAAAGCCACTTGATGTATGATGAGGTTGAGCTACAATTTAGCTAGCAAAGTGCAGGATGAGTGGCTGTATTTACAAGTGCATAAAATAACTCTGAGCTTGATGAACGACTGATGCATACCACCAAACACACCCTACACTCTGCCAAGTGTAGAAGCAACTTAACCATAGCTCATTCTAAGCACACATGGAGTTTATCTATAAACACATTTTTCATTATTAATCAAGTCTTGGTTTTGTTGGCATCATTTTTCCAACAGAACTGGATGCAATAAAATACACTTTACAACAAAGTTGAGTTTCATGAGCTATCCTAAGGGTCTTTTTGGAAAAAAAATGTTCTCGGGTTCCATCAACTTAACGGTCAAGTTCTCTTCTTAGTGCCCACTGCACTGTCATCTTTTTTAATGTCTGTACTTCAGTCATAGTGTCACAGGCAGGTCCTTACTTGTAAGGGCACTGGAGTCACTGCCAGGGCCTCCAACATCACTTCTGGTGCATAAACATTTGAGACGTTAAGTCTGACTGAAGAGTTGACCCTTTACCAATATGTACTGTCTCTCTGTATCCTTTGAGAGAGTCTTTGCTT
The DNA here is from genome assembly GCA_004027295.1 of Dolichotis patagonum. NCBI lineage: Eukaryota > Metazoa > Chordata > Mammalia > Rodentia > Caviidae > Dolichotis > Dolichotis patagonum. The sequence goes on from PVJX010000958.1 coordinate 24,581, forward strand.
AGAAACTCACTGTTTGCCACTCACATAACCATTCCAGCTTTCTTTTGGTTGTGTATTGTTAGCAGAAGTATCTTTCCCATCTTTTCATTCTGTCTTGTGTCTTTATATTGAAGTATGCTTTTTCTTTTCTTTTTCTTTTTTTTTTGGGGGGGGGGGTACCAAGGATCAAACTTACAACCTTGCGCTTGCTAGGCAGGTGCTTATGCCACTGAGCTAAACCCCCAGCTTAGGTATGCTTCTTGAAGATAGTACACATTGGTCTTGCTTTTAGCTGGGGTGTTTGGACTATTAACATTTAATGTGATTATTGATAAAAGCTGGGTTAAGTCTGCCATTTTTCCTTTTATTCTATCTGTTCTTTGCTTCTTCCCCCCTTCTTTTCTTTGATTGAGTATGTGTTTATTTCACTGTTACTCCTATGTTAGCTTAGGAGCCAAAAAAAGTTTTGTTTTGTTTTGTTTTAATTTTATTTAAAGAGAAAAAAAAGCAAAACAGAAAAAAGGGTAGAAACAATACAGAATTTAAAAAAAAACATTAAGAAATCACTACGTGATAAATTACATATTGTCTTCTTAGAAATAGTTGTTCATGTTACAAAATTAAGGCATACAAAGTAAACAAACAGTGAGGCTGCAAACAGTTCTGTTCAACGATCCAACAAAAACCTGGTAACACGGTTATCGATCCCACACACTCAAACATACATGCAGTTATATCCTTTAGCGCACTTTCTCTTCCTTCTTTTGCCTCTTAAGTACATTATCTGTTTAGCTATATCATGTTTCAGCTTGCTATTGACCTGTTTTGTTGTTGTTAATTCCTTTTTAAACAGCTTATATAATTCTGTTGTTTTGTTTTTGAGTTTCTTGTCATCCATGTCATATGTATGAGCTTTGATGGAGTTGGGAGTTTTTGGAGGTATTTTGTTACCTTGTTTTCTCATGTTCTATTGTTTTATTTTTATTTAATTTGCATTAACTTGGAGGTAGTAATATACAACAAAACAAGATGGAATAAAACCAATTGAGACAGTATAGTGAAATTGGCACAGAACATCATAGCAGGTCACAAGGACAATAACAGGCACCATTGCATATCTCGTTATCTTCACAATAGTTGTTCTTCTATTCGGTACAGCAAAATCAAAAGAAATACACAACATTATAGAACACATCAAAACAGAATATTGAATAATCAGGACAAAGCAAACCAGCGATAAAAATATCTGCCTTCAGAGATAGTAGAAGGAAACTGCCCCCACTTGCTGTACCACATATGGTCACCTCCCAAGAGATACCCAGATCCCTGGATCCCAATTGTTAGAGGAGGGGGGATATGGTATGTTTGATTCTAAGCCTGTGCCCCAGTAGGCAGCAGACTGGATACTGGTTGGCTCAGCGCCCTAAGTTCCAACATGGCGCGGATCTCAGGAAACGCTGTGGCTCCTTGTTTCCCCGCCCTGGGGTGGCCGCGGCTTGCCAGACCACAGTCTCTTACCAGGGCGGCAGGCTGGTTACTGGTTGGCTCAGCGCCCTAAGTTCCAATATGGCGTGGATCTCAGGATACGACGCTGTGGCTCCAAAAATAGTTTTTATATATATTTTTTAATTTTTTATTTTAAAGAGAATAAAACAAAAGAGAACAGAACAAAGCAAATCAGAACAGAACAATGCAAGTGACACAACACTTCACAACAAGACAACAAGACATCAACAGTAGCTACCATAATGTCTCTTTTCTTCGACGTAGTTGAGCATGGCTTCACATACAGTAATATCAAACATAATCATATAGTATAAAACCATTCAAAAGTATGAAAGCATTACAGGACTTCAAACCCAAATAACAGCAAATGAACGATGGCTACTATAATATCTCATTTTCCTCAAAAAATTTGTCTATAGCATCACGCATAATAAAATCAAATAAACCACAACAGGATAGAACCAATCAAAACAGAAGAACAAAAGCATGGTAGGACTTTAAAACAAGATGACAGTAAATCAGTAATGGCTACCATAATGTCTTGTTTTCTTTGAAATAGCTGTTCATACCATCACACATAATAAAATCAAACAAACAGAATAAAACCAAACAAATGAATGAAAGCATTATAAGATTTCAAAGGAATAAAATAGGAAACCATGATTGCAGTAATATATCCCATTATCTTCAAAATAGCTGCCCCTACCATTGACAGCATAGAATCTAACAAAACAAGACAGAACAAAGCCAAACCTAACAAAATTGTGCAAACAATGTAAGAGTTCAAGATAAGATGATAAGAAATTAACAGTAATTTCCACCTTTCCCCCCCCCAGGTTCCCTCTCCTTCATTCTTATATTAACTATTTCCATTAACTCCTGTTTCTTATGCTGGGGTTCACACGTATGAGTTTGAACTGTTTCGGCCATGAACACGATCTCCAGTTGTGTTCATTTACCTACAGGAGCCTTGAGATTATTCTACGTTATAGCTGGGTAGCTTTCCACTGCATGAAAATACCATATCTTTCTTATCCATTCTGCGGTTGATGGGCAAGTTACTCTTGCTTTTTTTTTTTAGCCTCCTGTCACATGAAACAATTGTTTTCTCTCCTTTGATTTTCAGTCTGTGAATTTCCTTTCCAGTTAAATGTGTTTCTTGTATGCAGTGTATTGATGGATCTTGTTTCTTGATTCACTCTCCCTGTGTTTCTTTTTATTGCTGACATGCGGCCATCTACATTAATGGTTATAACCAGCATACACTTGTTTGTCTCTGCTCTGCTATCCTCCTGTTGTTGGCCCTTTTCCCCTTCATTCAATTGCCTATCTTGTTTGGTAATCCTCCTCTGCAGCTGTTCCTGGAACCATGGTCATCTTTATCTCTCTCTAGAATATCCTTTAGCACTCTTTGTAGGGTTGGTTTGGTAGTCATGAATTCCTTCAGTTGTTCTTTATTGTGGAAGTATCTTCTTTTTCCATCAATTTTTCTGGGTACATCATTCTGTGTTGGAAGTTGTTTTCTTTCAGGGTTTGAAACACTTCACTCCAAACTCTTCTTGACTTGATGGTTTGTGCTGATAAGTCTGCTGTGATTCTAATTGGTTTTCTTTTATAAGTGATCTCTTTTCTCTAACAGCTTTTAATATTGTGCTCTTGCGCTAAATTTCTGGGATCTTGATTATTATATGTCTTGGTGTAGATTTACTTTGCTTATGGCTAGTTGAAGTCCTATATGCCTCACTTATCTGCATGCAGATCCATGCCTATGTTTGGGAAGCTTTCTTCTATTACTTCTGTGAATATCCTTTTAAATTTCATTTGTGTTGACCCCTCTTTCTTCACCTACATCTATCACTCTTAAGTTATGCTTCTTTGCATCATCTTGCAGCCATTGAGTTGTTATTTCCTGATTCCATGTTATTTTTAAGAGATCTTTCCTTTCACAATCACTAGCTACAATCCTATCTTCAAGGTTTGAAAGTCTGTCTTCAGTCTCTTTCAAGCAGTTTTGCCAGCTTTCAACTGAATTTTTAATTTCCTGGATCTCTCTTTGAATCTGTTTCATGAATTGTAATTCCCTTCTACATTCATTCAAGGTTGCCATCATTTTCCTATGCTCCTCTTTTTTGTCTATGTCTTCTTTAGACCTGCTGAACAATTCTTTCAGTATGTTTGTGATTTCTTCTTTTATCTGAGACATTATTTCTGATTTGACTGCTTTTACAACCTCATGAAGTTGTTTCCTTACTTCAGTTGCTATCCTCTCAGAAACTGCAGGTGTGTGAATTCCATTTTCTTCCATGACTGTATCTCCCAGACTTATTCTGTGTGGGCTAGAAGACTCAGTTTGCCTTTTGTTCCTTCGTCTAGACATTCTCCTGGGTTCCTCCCAACAAGCAGATTGTGGGGCCCCAGGCAATTCCCGCATTGGCTATCCCTAGGCAGTGTCGGGAGATGGGACAGGCACCTGGGTTCCTCTAATTCCAGATTTACAGGGTGCTAGCAGGGTGTGGAGCAGGCTTCTCCAGACCTATTGCAGCTACACTGTGACTTCGATGATGATCGGCATGCATGGAGGTGGGGCTGCTTCTTTCAGCCTGTGTGTCTACACTGGGACTCCCACGATGGTGGCAGACACACAGGGGTGTATCTGTCTGATTCTGCTAGTGGGTGATGGCTGCCTGAGGGAACCAGGGGCCTCCAATGGTGGCCTATGATGCACAGGGCTTACCTGGCTGTATGTCCCTGCTCCTGCTGGCTGCCTACAGGAAGGAGCCTTCTGGTGGCAGCTCCCTGAGGGTGAAGGCTGATCTGCTGATTCTCTCGCCCATGCTGGTTGCCTGCAGAACACGGCCTTTTGGTGGCGGTGCACAGTAGGCAGAGGTGGATCTATTTGTCTCCCTCAACCTGCACTGGGTGCACGGAAGAAAGGGCCTTCCAGTGGCAGTGTCCAGCAGGCAGAGGCAGCTCTTCCAGGAGCCAAAATTCTTTGTTATTTTACCGTAGTGCTTGCTTTAGGATTTTGACATACATTCTTAACTACTGCAGCCTGCCTTCCAAGGGTATTATAACACTTCACAGAGTTTAAGAACTTTAAAGGGCACAGTTTCATTTCTTCCTTCCTAGGTTTTATGCTACTTTTATTTCTATGTTATGTTATGTTATGTTATGTTATAAACCTTACATACATTGTTATATTTGCATAAGCAGGTAACTATCTTGAAGAGTGATTTAAATAATAAGAAAAAAGTCATTGCTATCTAATGCACATAATCACCACTTCTGCTATCTTTCAAAGATCACTTTCAGCAACATTATAAAATCTTGAGCCAGGAATATAGCTCAGTGGCACTCGTGCCTGCCTGGCAAGCACAAGGTCCTGAGTTAGATTCTCGGTGCCTAAATAAATAAAATAAAATCCTGCAAATTTTGCAACTTAATTTTGAACAGTGTGGCTTAATAGCTGGCCTAAGAACACAAGGCACACATAGATACAGTAGTGAAAACGAAGGAGCATTTGATTGAAAACCAAATTTATTAATGGTCAATTTATTAATTAATATAGCTATATCATGGCTGCTTTTACAATCTCAAAACTTCAGAAACTTAACAGTAAATACCTGAATTATGAGGATGTTCTATAATTACATAGCTGAGTATCATTTGTGTTACTCAGTATTTTGCCAAAAAGGCAAAATAATACATTCAGCAAGTATTTATTGAGCCTGTCTTGTGCCAAGCCACAGTTATAAGGATGCAAGACACTTAATAAGATAAAATAAAACAAAAAGTTTCAGACTACATGAGGCTAGCACTCCAGTGGCATCTACCAAGCATCTCATCTGGAAGCAGATAAAGATTGAAAGGATATAATCCCTGTTCTCACAAAACACATACTAAAGGAAAACAAACATTTGACTAAAATATAAAACAATACAACAGAGATGTGTATATAAGGTGCAATGGAACAATATTATCTAAACTTAATTTTTTGTCAGTTTGTCACACTGTTCTTTGATTCCCAGAAAGGAGGAGCTAAGTCTTCAAACATTTCAAGTAGAACAAGATCCACATTCATGTGTGACTAGAGGGATGCAGGAATAATTGATGTCAGAACTGAAGAAATTCACTTCTCAGATGGATTTGGCTCCTAACATTGTGTGGACTTACCATGTGGTAAGACTGTGCCCTTTTCATATCGATTCTGCATGATAGTGAATTCACAGTGCTAAACATTACTGGACATCAACAGAGGCTTGCTGAGTGCTTGCCATGTGTTCCGCAAAGGAACATTTGGTTGCAAGAAACAGAAATCCCAGTGAAACTAGCTTAAACACAGAAGGCAAACCAACTAGAGCTATGTTACAGAGCCCAAGAACAGGAAGTATAGCTGGAAATGAAAAGGGATCAGAACCAGAAAGACATGCTAGACCGAAGACAGGGTTTGTCTCCTGCCTAAAGCATAGATCTTATCTCTAACTCTCTCTACAACAGTTTCCTTCTTTTTTTCTACATAGTTTAGATTCTCTTGTTACTGAGTGTAGTACACTAAGTTTCCAATTTATGAACATTCGTGTTGTGAACTTTCATGGCCGTACTATCTAAAATGCACAGATGTACTGTATAAGACTCCTTTTGTTGGATTACAAATGACTCTGACTTACATTCTGCCAGAAAGGAACTCGTTCACAACGTTTACTATGCATGAAGAAAACAGCTGTCCCTGTTCTACAAGGTTCTATTCCAAGCATAAGACAAAGTCTGAGTCCCAGTCCTTAAAGGGGTCCCCATCCCTTTTCCAATCTTTGCAGCCAAAAGATAAATTCAAATCCTATGAACCTGTCTCCTCTAGAGTGGCTAAGGAGGGACCTCAGAGCAAGGACACACCCACTGCCTACCATATTCATGCTACATGTTAGGCAAAGTAACACAAGAAAAATTCTAGCAAAGGCAAAAGGAGGTTCTATGTAGCTTCTCAGTGATCTAAGAAGCACATCTTCGCTACCACTCACCAAATCAGAAATAAGCCTAAGAGCCAGAGCGTAAGAGCCCTCATTTCCCGCCATACCAGAGTGGAAACTACAGCACAAATTTCTTGACACAAACCTCAACAGCTGCATAAATATGTTTAATTCTGATGTTGTGTTAGGACACAGTGGTACTGTTTTACTAATAAAAAATGCAAAAGAAGAAACTGGGTCTTTCAAAAACACTGAAAGAAGACAACGAGTGGGGGTCAAAACCCAAAAATGTAGGCAGGGATAGGGCCTGGCAGTCCCACCTGCTCCCTGGGCAGCAGCAGAGCCGAAGAACCTGAGTGCGCCCTAGACTAGGAACAGTCATTAACGATGACATGAGTAACGAGGGCCAGTCTTTTGAGGAGACATAAAGCCTGCTCAGCAGCTGTGGATGGGCACCCATGCCAGTTTGCAGCATGCCTCTCCCACCTCCCAAAGGAGACCAGCCAGAGTGTGGTAATGAAACCTCGAATAGTGGAAATGGGATCTAAATGAGTTTAAACTGATTTATGTTAGCTTTTGTAAAGATTACTTGGTATCTGGAAAGTGCTACCACTGTGAAATAATGCTGACAATCCTTAAGACCTCCACCTAATGGTACTTACACAGAATATTTATATTCCTCGTCATGGGAACAAGGACCATAATGGATACCATTTTTGTTTTATTAGAGATGCATATTTAAATTAATCTGCGATTTGCCTAAACAATTAGCTGCTTCTGTTTGTGTGCACAAAGCCAAAATTGCAATTAGGCTTCCATCAAAAAGATAAGTCCCAACTAAAACTGTCCCGGTGGAGTCATAAGAGCTCAGGGCAGAACTTCACAAAATTACTTTTTAGCATAATGGTAATTATGTTAATTGTTTGAAAGGTAAATAACCACTGAACTGGTTTTGGAAAAAAACACAATTGGTGTTGCCCCACCCCTTTGATCTTTTCCATGCACCATAAAATTTAAAACAGGTTAACAGTTTAGAAAGTCATAGACTGGTCACTTCTGGAACTACAAAGTTTGTCTTGTGGTCTTTGGTCTCTACTTGATTAGAACTGATTTTAGCCATGAGCTTCTATTCTCTTGAGCTTGTCCAATAAACACCTGAAGCTTGGTCTCAGTGTCATAGTACTTAAATAGACAGGATCAATTAACTGCCTTCAGAGACAATGAATGAAGCTATTCATAAAGACATCTGGCAATCTCTGTTTCTACCATGTAAATAAACATTTGCCTATCAGAAATTAAGCAGGAGTCAAAAGAAATTCCCTAAAAAGGGAAAAGGCAATTTAACAAAAATTTAAGATATAACCACAGCACACACTAAATATGTACCTCTTCATTCATTAACTCTACACATAACATCAAGCTCAACTGTAGGCCAGAGCTAATAAAGGAAGCATAAAATTTGAGAGAACAAAAGACATTTTTCTCTCATGGAGGCTGTGCCAGTGAAAGATTAAGATCAGTGCAAACAAGGGTCATGAAGAAGGGCTAAATCATGAGGGTCTTGAAAAAGGAAAGAGCTAAGTGAATTTACTCCTCCCCTGGAAGCCGCATGTTGTCCTCAACATGCCAGTTCACCATAGTGCAGAAGCGGAATTCTGTTGCATATGGCAGAAAAACAGTAACTAGAAAATATTTTGGAAGCTGAGTTTTAAATTAGAATGGGAATGGGCTTGAGGACCAGTGAAGTGACTGATTATGATACAAGCAAAGCAGAGACCAGACATAAGATCACCAAAGCAGAAATACAGTCAAGAGAAAAGGAAGAGAGATGAACTCTGTCTGCATTTAGTAACTCTTGAATTCAAAGTAGAAAGTAAAGAACAATTGAAGATGAAGACTCAAAAATGAAGACATGGTAAATTGAACAGGGGGAAAACACTATATTATGAGAATTTAAAATTAACAAAGTCAAAGGAAAAACAGGTTGAGGAGAAGTCAAAGACTGGCTCAATTCTTCAACAAGGCAAAGCACTAATTAAAGAACATGTGAAAGAGACATCACTGTGCACACAGCCTCTGGCATCAGCCGATCTTTTCCTACAACATAACTAGTGAAATAAGCATTAACATGCAAGATATCTAGAAGTACGTATCAGATACTGATAGAAGTAGATGCTTCCAGGGAAGACACTGGGGATGCTGCATAGCAATAGATAAAGACATATTTTTCATTATATTCCCTGGCAATACTTGAATTCTTTCTACATGTAATACTATTTTTAAAAAATATTAAGATTTACATACATTTATTTATAAGTAATCTGATTTTAGTAAGCAGGATAATTTTCAATCATAACTTACATCACTTTATAATCAAGTCCTAGCATACAAAATTAAATTAAAAATTCATATTCTATATATATCCCATTGATGGGTTTAGGTGAATTAAACTGAGCGAGTCACAAACATCACTGCTATCACTTCGCCAATCAGATGAGAACAAGACATCATAGTTCAGGGCCTGGCCCAGGGCTGGCATTCAGTAAGGCTTAGCCTGTTTATTCCTACAAGCAAAATATCTATATCATCAAAAATATTTAGAAACATGTAACTTAAAAGTATTTAGAAACATGTAATTTAAAAATAATGGGAATATCTATCGAAGTTGAGAGGTGGATGTCTGACAGTTCATCATACTATCTACCCTAATGCTCTGTTTTGAATTGCTATCATTAACAAGTATAAAAAGATATTACTTATGTTTTACATGTGTTTTTCTTTCTTTCTTTTTGGATATGGGTTCTTGCTATGGTGCTCAGGCTACTCTCAAACATGCAGGCTCAAGCAATCATCTTGCCTCAGCCTCCTGAATAGCTGGACTACAGGTGTGGTATACCTGACCTACAAATGTTATCAGCAGTTACACTGCCAACTAAGTGTCTTTTCAGATTTACAGTGGAAATTCCAGGCATGACACTTGCAGTTTTCAGAAATTTCATTCCAAACCCTAAAAAGATCTTGAAATCACACTACCAATTAGTTCTCTTTCAATAAATGTAACAAATGGCTCAATTCAAAGCAAGGGGGAAAAAAACTATAGAAAGTCTTAAATTATGGAAAAATTGAAGTTGGCTTTGGGGGTTATTTTTGTAGGGTTTTTTTTTTGTAGCGGGGATCGTACTTATGACCTTGTGCTTGCCCGTAGGTGCTTGTGCCACTGAGCTAAATCCCCAGCCCTAGTACTGGGTATTGAATCCAGGAAGTGCTGTACTACAGCCCTAATCCCTTTAATTTTTTAAATTTTGAGACACAGTCTCACTAAATTGTCCAGGCTGGCCTCCTGCAATACTCCTGCCTCAGCCTCTAGAGTATTGGGATTACCGGTATGCGCCACTGTGCCTAGCTAGCTAGGGGTTTTTACCATAAATATTGAAATTTATGTCAATATTTATGGTAAATAAACCACATATTATGGAGCTATAAACCCCATAATACACTGGTATTATTTTTGCATTAAATAGTCAAAATAAAAGAATAAAATATCTTGCCATTTACTTACATGTTTACCATTCCCGTCTGTGTGTTCTTTTGCGTAAATCCAAACTATCTGTTTTCCACTTCTTTCTGACTTCCTTAAATGTTCCTTGCAGTATAGGTTTCTATAAGGACGCCTCTCAGCTCCTGCTCATCTGAAGAATGCATGCAGCTATCCCCACAAGGTCCTGAAGCTTGGTATTTTCCTCTGGTCTTTTTTCTGTTTACTTTTGCAGTGTGTCTATTTCTTCATCTTTGAATTCATTGATCTTTTCTTCTGTGTTGTCTAATCTACCGATTTATCTACTGTTTTCATTTTAGAATTATATCTTTCTTCTTTAGAAGTCCCATTTGGGCCTTTTTAAAGTATCTTATACAGCTTTCTGCATTGTATGTATATTCTGCATTGTATGTATACTCTCCTATACTCTTGAAGCTATACAACCCCTTTTTAATAGCAGTGTTCACATTCTCATCTATTAGTCATTTCTGTCACTTTTGCATCTCTTTCTGTTGATATGTTCTCTTCAGTCTAGGTTCCATTTTCCTGCCTCTTTTTATGCTTCATTTTGTATTAGATGATACACACTGTGAATTTTACATTGTTAGTTGTCGAATTCTGTTGTAGTCTATTAAATATTGTTAGGTTTTGTTCTAATGCAAAATTATGATATCTAAAATCAATAATTTGGATTCTTTTGGGACTTGCTTTTCAGTCTTTTAAAAGAAAGATCCTTGGTAGCTTTTACTCTAACGCTAATTTAGTTCTACTACTAAAAACATGGTACTCTTCTGAGGATTCCACCCAACAATCTTAACAGGGTCTTTCCACTCTCCATGGTGGAAGTATTAACTATTCCCAGCTCTGCTTGAGTTCCAAGAATTGTTGTGACTTCTCCTTTAAGGTAGCTCTTTCCTTGGTAGCAGGTATTTCCTCTCACACAAACCCAGCTGAAGACTGGAGGGAATCCTCAGCAGATCTCCAGAGTTCTCCTTCTGTACAATTCCGTCCTCACTGTTATGTAGGCTCACAAATTCTATCCACCTTAGTGTCCCTGAACACTTACTGGTGTCTCCTGAACTCAGTTAAGTCCTAGACTCTGTTCAAGTTCTCCTAACAAGTCCTGAGTTTTTCCCAGGTGGGAAGACAGTGTAATTACAGGCCTCGCTTTATTTTTCTTCCCCTAGGGATCACAATATCTGAAAATCATCGTTTAACCCATTTACTTAGGGGGAAAAAAAAGGCTCACTGCCAGTGTTCATTTAATTTTCAGCCATCAAGAATTACTATAGTTTGTAAATGGAACACCACAACTAAAAACAGAATGTTATAAACAGAATGATGTCTTTCATCCACAAGCATATTTACAGTACAATGCAAAAAGTAATAAGAGTGCGATTTCATAGCAAACTATGGCTGTGAAGACTAAAGTCTGCAAACGATCAGGTTAAACACTGTAGCAGCAAGTGCTGCCTGTGAGTACGCTGGTGGGTAATGGATATTTTTGTACAATTTTCCAGCTGCTTGAAGCAGAGTTTAAATCCAATTCTTCCTATCTCATTTTGATCAGAAACACATTTTTTTCTTTTATTTTCTTAGAATAACTTCAAAATAACAGAGAAGCTGCAAGAAGTAACTGTTCAGATTCCATTGCCCACTGCCCCAGTACTGTTCTTTATTGCGAAAGGATCCCAGTTGGATGACACATTGTGCCCAGTTATCACGTCTCTCATTTCCTTCAACTCCAAATAGTTTCTTGAATTGTCCCTGACATAGTTTCTTGAATTGTCCCTGACATTTGTGACCTTGATAGTTTTAGGACAGGCACTTGTTTTTATGGAATGTCCCCCAACTGGGGTTTATCTCATATCTCCCCATGATTACTCCCAGTGTGCGTCTTGGCTGGAGTATCAATGAAGTAACTGTGTTATTCTCACTGTATCCTAATATTTAATATAGGAAGTCAACTTGCACCATTAGTTATGATGTTAAATTTAATCACTTTATTAAGATGTTACATGCTAAATTCAACTGCAAAGTTACTTTCTTTTTCCTTTCAGTAAGTGTTTTGTGAGGATATTCTTTGAGATGATATAAAAAACCCCAAGCCTCACTTCATTCTTATGTACTAGGTTGATTTTTTTTTTTTTTTTTTTGGTGGTACAGGGTATTGAACTCACGACCTTGTGCTTACAATGCAGGTGCTTATGCCACTGAGCTAAATCCCTGGCCCTAGGTTGATTTTTTTCTGACTCAAATATTACCATGACAGTTACCGATTTGTGATTTCCTAACACCATTATTTTATATTCATTAAGTGACACTGTGTTTTAAGGAATTTTTCTCTTTTTATTCATCTCTTTTTATCAGTGTATACTTGTGCATTCCTACTTTATTCAATGGGTCATGATTCTTTACTATGAACACTCTTATATTCAAGTACAAACAGATGTTCTAGGCTTGTTTTGTTCTTTCCCTACCCCAGTCATTTCTCCAAGGAGCTTTTAGCAGAGAGTATTATTTTCAAGAGCTGGGAACTAGGTGTGCATATTGCTACTGGGCTACCCCTGCATCTTCTCAGGTAACAAAGCTAGGACATACATGTGGTATCTCCTATTCTAATCTAGCCACACAGGGTTTATTCTGGCTATTCGCCTTCCCACTTTCACTTGCCTTCTCCAGAAATGAGAAAGTGTGCACCCCTTGTCTATGGTACACTCATCAGATGAATCTCCTATGGGGCCGGCCCCCCAAACTGCCACACTGCTGCTTCCCTCAGACCTCCTCCTGGTGCTGTACCTGGCCTGTTGGGGCTCTGTCCCCACCCCACTGCTGCCAGCCTAATGGCATTCTAACTGAAAAGGTAGGCAAGCAGATATACTGTGCTTTTAAAACAAAAGTACATTCATTCCACAAATATATTTATTTCTGTTTTGATAAAACTCAAGGGTTTAGACTAAAATAAATGCTACAAGCAAAACTCTAAGTCTTGCGAAGAAAATTAAATTCTCTCACTTAAAATATGATTTATCTTCCTTGAGAAAAAAATCAAACTCATGCTCAGTTGTCAATATATACATCGACAAACATGGACATTTTATTTCTCTAGTCTAAATTGTCTCCCAAAAGCTGTCTTGTACTATTTACAACTCTTTTGGTTTTAACCTCACTGTATTAAGACAGCTACTTCAAATTTACACTCATATTGTATATTATTAAGTCAGTTTTCAGTAAAACCACCCTCAATAAGCCAAAGAATTAACATTAGATGTCCTTTCTTGTATTCAAAATGCCACTTTTTCTGTAAGAGAAAAATTGTTGCAAAATTTTTTATGACAAACTTCAAAACTTAAGTTGTCCTAGAAATTAAATATCTGTTCTTCTGTGCCTAAACCCAGTGTTTCCTAAAGCTCTCAGCTTGCACAGATCCCTGAGAATTCATCTGTGGATCTCTCAACATGAAAAAAATACGTTACGAGGTCAGCTCAGGCACATAGGTGACTGCGCAGCCTGTACAAGCCTCACTCACTACATGCAAATCCAAGGTGGAGATCCCACGGCTTGGCTTGGTTACATGGTCCAAAGATCTCCATTTTTTTTAAATTACCATAAACATAAATACACAGACTAAAAATTTTCCTACAGATGTAATAACCCCCTCAATGACTGCCTCTGTGAAATGTTGCTGGAGTAACACTGTCTCAATATTCAGTTATAATGCATATTAGTCCAAAGCATATATAAGTAAGCACAGTATAATCTTAAGCTCACCTCACTGAAAACAGAAAAACTTTAAAAGTACAGGTTTATCCAGCACTGCACCGCATTTCATCATGCAGCCTCTATGGCTTGTCTATGTGACAAAATATAATATAAAATATAATATCCCAGAACATGCTGGGGGAAAATCACTTTAAAGTTCAATTCCTGGGAAACACACCTCTCAGGGCAGAATTTTGCACTATGTTGTTTTTAAATTCTCCTCTTAATATCTTTAAAATGTGAGCACTCCTGATAAGGAATTTGTTAAGTGAATAAATGCCCCATTTCATCAAAGGGCTGTTCCTGGTATTTGGGGGTGTTTTTCAGAAAGTTGTCTCATTTTATATTGTTTGCTAAGTATTTGAATAAGAATACTCTTGGATCTACAGATAGGCAAGATATCAAGCAAGAACTGAAACTTCGAGAAAAGTGACCAGAAAGGCCTTGAACTAAAACTCTACACCACGGTCAATTGTCTTATCCATCTCCCAAGTGAGTGTTGAGCATGTTAATAATCTACTTCTAATACTTTGACATTGGTCAAAGAGGAGAGAAAACTGTATGTTGCATTCAGTTGTTATCAACAATTAAGAGATACAAAATCACTGAAAAAATGATTTTTAAAAATTAAATGTGCAGAGTCTTCAGCATTAACTAAAACGTGGTCATACTGGTTACTTCTAAAGAAGAAGCTTGGAGGATTCACTCCTACCCATTGTTAAAATGTCAGCAAATGAGAAATCACCTCACTTAGGCACCCCCGGGCAGACTCAGACCTGGACAATGGGGCCTGTGTTTTCAGACAATTGTACCGTAAGTGCTGTGGGAGCGGATAAGCCACCTTGCCTTGTTCGATGGTGGCACAGAAAGAGGACTGTTGGCTGCCCATTGAGGTCCCACACGCTAACACTCACTGGGCCTCATTTCTCCTCTTCCCACTTAGGCAGACAAACGAGAAATTCTTTGCACCTAAGAAGTATATAATCCCATTTTTCACCAGAGAGTGAGTGTTCAAGACAAACTGAACAGGGAGTGGGTTTGCAACACACTGCCATTCCCTAATGCCATGGCTCGAGGCCAAAGGCAGGCAAGCACGGAGCAGATGGAGTCCTGGCAAGGTCTCTGCTGTCCCTGCATTAGCAGCATCTGCTCATTACTCAGAACCTTCGCCTGCTTTATCTAATGCTCCAGGAAAAGCATTTTGATTTGATTCATTTTGGTATGGTAACGTGCAACACAATTAGTGGTAAAATCAAACTGGAGGATGGCCAGTGCTGACAATCAGAAACAAGGCAAAAGAAATATGAGGCCAGTGGGTTGGAATTCAAAAAATCACAACTGTGGATCACCTTGCCAAATCTCAACACCCCAGGTGCATGTACAGTGTTCCTACAGGGCAAGGAGGCAGCAAAGGACACAGGGATACCTGACTTTCTCCTCAAGCAGTTTCCAGTTCCCTTCTGGGTAAGATTCCTTTTGTGGAGAATGCAATATAGACCACCAAGGGGTATCAGTGGCTACAGAGCTTCACTCTGGCACAACCAGAGAGCTAGAGTTCATTAACTCATTTCATCTTCTTTTCTGTGGGGCACAGTCACACAATTTATACAGCAGACCCAACAAGGTGAATTTCTCTTTTGCCATGTTTTTGCCTAAGAAGTGCCAGTTTGTTGCTCCTGGAAAGAAGCAATAAAAAGAAATGTGCGTTTCATTATTCGAATCTGTCTTTGCCCAGAATTAGCTATTCATGAATATGCTGGTATAAATATCATAGTGTCAATCTGCTAAACTGAAGTAAAACCAAAGATAATGCCACCTGAGGTCTGGGGAAAAAATGGGAACTTGTTTATCACAGAAGTAGTAACAACCAAGATCAGACTGGAAAGACAAGCCCAGCATGAGAGAAGAACAAGATAAGAGAGCTCTCTAAGAGAAATGACCCTTAACACCAAAATGAACTTGACATGAATCTCAGACTTCTAAGTAAACACTGCACGCTAGGAGTTTGCATTGTGGAGTTTACCTGACCTCCCCACTATCATCTGAAACCTGAAAAGATGACATTGACAAGAATGATTGGCACACAGATGACGGAACAACTGAAACAGAGCACAAAGTCCAAAACCAGACCCAACACAAGAGAAGCTTACATGTGCAAGCTTATCAAGGCAGTATCTCCAACCAGCAAGGTAGAGTTGGGCTTGACTGTAGGCAAGCACTCTACTTCTAAGCTACTTTTAATTTTTGATTTTTTTTTTTTTTTTTTTGAGACATCATCTTGCTAAGTTGCCTAGGCTGGCCTTGAAATTGTGATCCACCTGCAACAGACTCCCAAGTAGCTAGGATTACAGGCCTCTGTCACCATGCCTGGTCAGATCAGTTTTCTAATAAGATGCTGGAAAAGAGGTATTTTTAGGTCCATATTTTCTACTGATCCAGGATGAACTCTTTATCAATCAAGATTTAAATATAAAAAAGTCATAGCAGCAACAGAAGAAAAAGAAGTAACTACAAGTACCAGATACACATATGAGAAAGATTCCATCACTCTCACATTAAGAGAAATGTAAATTAAAACTACATTCAGATGCCATTTCCTATGAAATTGATAAATATCCAGAAGTAAAAGTACAAACAAGCAAAATCCCATTCATATTTACCCTTTTTCCAGAAATCCCTATAGGAAAATGCCCTTCCTGCACGCACATGAAATGTCATTGTACAAAGGTTTTCACTCCAACACTGTTTGTAATAGCAAATGATTAACTTTAAGGAAGGCATGTTCCCTATGCTAACATAACTTCAAGACATGTTAGCATATAAACAAAGCCAAGATGGGGAATACAACAGTAACATACTGTAACGAAATCTTTTGTTAAAAGAAAAAGGTAGGGGAAAATAAGAATATATACTTATATTTACTTGAATTGTGATGCCAAAATACTGGCAGAATATATAGGGAACTAAAAAATACAGTTAGTTTAGAATGAACTGGATAAAAGTAGATGAAAGCAAGGTTTCTCAAAGTATAATTGCTTGTTATTTTGAAATTATTAGTCAAAATTACTAAACTCATTTATTAATTAAAAATTAAAATCACATACACAAAAACAGTCCTCTAGAAATACTATAAAGCCCACTGAAGAATAAACAAAAAATCTGAAATATATATGACCAAGATTATTTTCCTAATCTTTTCCTTTCAATCTGAAAAAAATCACCAAAAGAAAAATAGAAAAAGACAAGAACAAGAGATTTACACACAAAGAAATACAAGCAACTCAAAACACAATGAAGAAATACTCATATGTACTTCTAATTAACAAAAGTAAATAAACAAACAAGGACATATCATTTTCTCCTATGAAACATGTATGTGGAAATGGTTATTCTCATATACTCGTGGTGAGACTATGAACTGGCTAAATCTTCCTGCGGTCAGTTTCACAGTATTTATCCAAACAAACATCCATACCCTTCCATACTCAACAACTAAGAATTCACTCCATACATAGGTGCCCAAGCTTACCATGATATTCATTCAAGGATAATGCTTGCAACACTGCTTTCATAACAAATATGAGCAGGTCAAATGTGTACCAACCTTGGCCCTAACAGATAAATCATAACATGCAATACTATCCAGACATTAAAAAAAATATGTATAAACAGAAAACACTAAGATGTGTCAGTAGGTGAAAAAAGCAAGGTATAGGAAAGTACTGTATAAAGATGGAGCAGACTGTCTAAATTGGGAAAGGCCTCCACGTGGGGGAACATGAAGCAAACACTTCAACTTCTTCTCTGACACACCTTCTTTCCCATTTTGGCTGTCTGAATTTTAACTATGAAATTTTAAAATCAAAATATTTAAATTATGACAATCATTTCCCAACTCATTACCAAAGAAAATATCCTTTCATATATCTACATTTTCACTTATGTTTCTGTGTAACAACAGGGATGAAATAAGCGAAGACTATTCTAACCAATAATATAAAACTACAGGTGAGAGTGTAGCACAGTGGAACAGTGAGTGCTTACCAGGTACTATGCCCTGGGTTTAATCCCTGGCACTAAATGTGGGTTACAAACAAACCAGGCACACATTTTCCACAAGAGTCTCTTGGTATTACAAGAACAGCACTACAGCTGTAGCAGAGCCTAAGCTACTCAGTCAGTTTGGGATTCACTACTGACCCCAACCTCAAACAAATTATTTAGCTGGCTTCTTTTTACCTCAGCCTCCTCACTGGCACAAGAAAATGTATGTGCATATTCACATGTGTGTATGAGAAGAGGAAGCTATTAGATAATTCTAAAACTGTATGATTCTGACTCAAAAGTAATATAACTTTTACACAGGTGTTTTGGGGAGAGTAGCAAACATGTTCAGGCTGCTCCTATGCTAGTTATCCAGGATCTTAAATCATATATGAAATAGGAATAACTACACCACAGAAGCAGCTTGATTCTATAGGCTGAAGAACAGTAAGTATGAATGGTGTCCAATACCAAACCAAGAGAATAGAGTTCATGCTGCTAAAGTAATGAAATAAAAACATTCCTGATTTCAGCTCTAATTTTTACTTTTAATTGGTATAAGATTCCCCATTAGCTACTTCACTTCAGGTTTGTCCCACGGTGCCAACTGCTACCTGACCGCAGTCCAGCACCTGTGCCATGACAATGACACTGACGCTCTGGAATACACTGTGGTGTGACTGCTCAGGCAAGTGAGGCAACACAGCTTTTGGAGATTCAAACTTCCCAACACAATGGAAGTTAGCAGCATGAGAGGTAGGCATACAGGGCAATGTTACCATCGAAATTATTATTTCTATTGGCTATAAACTGTCTTATTACTTCTGTGAAACTAACTAACTAGTTCTGTAAACCTGCAGATGCTCACAGTCAGAAGGAATCCTCTCGTTGCCATAGAGACAACATACTGCCACTAAACATTCTGTATGGGATTTAAGTGCTAGGCATTGACTTTTATTTTTCTATCTACTTTAGTCAATAAATTATCTACATCTATCCCATTTTCACTATTCTTTTTGGACAGAGCAGGGGCTAAAGGAAAATTAGGCCAAGTATATTTAATATTTTATACCAAACAAGTTATTTGCTTAAGATGGTTTGGCTAGCCTTGTCGTGTCTGGCACTAACACCCAGCCTGACAGTTCCAGTAGGAATTAAATACCAGTTTTAATGGGTACTGTGTTCCAATACCTACTAATGTACTGAGGGTTATTGGCCAACTTCTTCACATAAAGGCAGGAGTGACTGTATGTGTGTGAACATGTGTGTGTGCCCACGTGTACGTATGGAGGGATTACGGGGGAGAGCAGGGCACAGCTGCTTAATTTTTGTAAAGCTTTTTTTTCTTAATAGGGAGGAGGGCTGCAGTTACTTACCATCCTCATAAGCTGCTACCGCCAGCGAGCTGTTTATCCTCACAAAGGAGACGTATGGCTGCATTCCAGGCTCGTCCTCCTCATACTCAGATTCCAGGAAGGGGGCCACATAGTCCCAGGTGCGGGTGTCCCACACCCGCACATCCCCTGATGTATATCTGGAAAAAAAGGACATATTTGGATCCAAAAAGGGATTGAAGAGAAAATGAGGAGGACCCTAAAACAACAGAGGAGTGAGATCTTGGGGAGGAACCATCCTTGTGGCATTGTTTGGATAAGTGGCTCCAAAAGAGGAAAATGTCAACTGGATAACAGAAAGCTCTGAACATGGTTCACATTCTCACAGCACAATGGTGACAATTTCAAACAAGAAAATTATAAGAAGAAATTAAGCATCAAATCTCCTTGCTCTCCCTTTTACACTGTTAAAACTAATCTATTATCTTAAATTCTCTAACTAAAGAGGATCACTAACAGATATGTGTATAAGCAACAGCACTCGTACACAAATACCACATAGAAGACAGACAGAGACGCGGCTGGGATCCTGAGAACTAATGTCTTACAGGCACGAGCTTTCTATTGCATCCATGTAACAGATTTGACTGATTAAAGTCCCTAAAGACTAATTGATTTGCTGAAACAATTAAATCTTGCCTTTAACAGCCAGACAGTGCTCTTGCCGAAATGCAGGGAACTCTGGTTCTATCCACTTAGAAAACAGGAGTACTCATTCTGCACTATTTCTGCCACTCTCACAAAAGACTCTCCATCAAAGCCAGGCAAAGCCGCTAGGCCAACAGGATGGCCAGATGATGAAGTAGGTGCTGCCTGCCACTGAGGTATTTAAGCTAAGTTCCTTATGTCTGCTACAAAGGGTTGATTTCCCTGTGTAAAGCATCATGGGAGAAGTGGGTTCTGGAGACGAGCCCGTACTACAAGGAATGGCAGATGATCCTGAGGAGGTTCACAGCCTTCCTGAGGTCCTAGCCACGGATTCTTTAGTGTGTCACTGTAGAAGTGAGCAAGATAAAGTCTGAGATCTATGTAATCACTGAAATCTATGACATAATACATGTATGAAGCACCTATAGGAAAGGAGATCAATCTCAAGTGAGATTCCCTAACAAAGAAACTAAAAATGCTCTGATTCAGGAGTGCTTCATTTCTTAGCTATAGTAGCATTCTCCCTAAATAATAACTTCCAATAATGTATGTACTACATCATCCACAGGTCATCCTGTCACACTGACTCTCAGGATGGGGTCCAGAGGGCACATGGTACAGTTATCAGGAGAAATGTGCAGTATACCAGTATACTGTTGCTCCTCTCTGACCACCCCACAGGCAAGGGCAGATGTTGATATGACCCTGGCTCCCAGGCTCTGGGGGCAGGCATCTGAATCACCTTCTTAGTAAGAACAGAGGCTTCCACAAGAACACATACCCTAGCCTGCTGCACCAAATCAATCAGGCCCAACTTGACAAGCCAAAAATGATGCAGGATGTCCTCTGGAATAAGACCGCTTGCTTAGCTACAGCAACAATGAATCTTTGAATTCCTAGATGGTGTGACTAGATTCATATGGTTAAATTCTACATGAAAGGAACCAGCTACTCAGAAAACAAAGTTGAAAAAGATAGTGTTGGATTTCAGAAATATGCAGAAAAGTGCAAGAAAGGAAAAGAGGGAATGTAGGAGACGACAGAGCTAAGGATGTAAGAAAAGAAAGGACACAGCCAGGATATGGTGTTCTATTTCTTACCGGCTATGCATTACTCCACACCCATTGTCTTCCTGTTGCTTCCGTGCTGCCCTCTTGGGGCCACACTGGAAGAAGTGGAGTGTAAAGATCAAAATTTTGGTGTCCCAAGATCCAGCCTCAGATCCCCTTTACACAAAGGGCTCTGCATTCAAGCAACAACAAAACCACAAAACAGGGAAAAATGCTTTAACTCCTAAACCAGACAGAGATGAACTCTGAGGTACAAGCTAATGATAACTCCTCACTTAAGGGGCAGGCTAGACAGGAGGGCAGGGATCCAGCCACCAGTGCTCTATTAACACATTCCCACTGGCTTGAACCACCATTGGGTGGCATGGGACAGTCATGCATGAGCCATCAGTGGTTCAAAGCTGCCCAGCAGTGAGGTACGAATTAAATGCCAGTCACGAATATGGCAGTATCTAAAAGGTGAGCAACAAGCTGTGTGTTCCCTAAAGAAGTTGTTCTAATCACACTGCAACCCCACATACCTAAAATAAACGCACATACACCTCAACAGGCTTCAGCTCGCTGCCTTTTTTCCTGAATTCCCTACTTTTCTCAGAGGTACCATCAGTTCTAGGTTACTGGCACAAAAACAGATGAGCCCCTTCAATACCTTCTTTGCCACCATATACTACCACCAAGCTCTCTGTCTTTCTCATCCCCATAAATCCTGCCTTAGTCTAAATCCCTCAACACTCTTACCTATCAGAGGAGTCCTCCTGCTTCTAAACACTCTCCACCTGCAATTAACCCTGCACACATCCTGCTCGGCCTTCCAAAACACCTGAGTTTGTGAGTCATTCTTCTGGAACCAACGTCTTTCTCCCTCACCTCTGTGCTAGACCATATACCAACTGTGAGCTATCTTGCTAGCAGCCTGGAGGTTTCTCTTTCAGCAATTATGTGATGATTATTGTTCCTCTCTCTACTCTCCTACAAGCAGTTGGGGTCAAGGGTAGGTCTTACACATGGTTGTGTATCTAAGGACTGTAAGAGTCAAAATGGAAGAGTGCCTGACACTAAAAAGCTCTCTGTCAAGTCCCTTTTCTACAAACCTTCCTGAATGAAGCTCTGATGGCAGGACCTACTGCAAACCCTTCACAAACCAGCTCTCACCCTTCTCCCAGCACACTGTTTACTCTACTCAAAACAAGGTGGCCTCCACTCAAGCTTCCAAACACTCCTGTCTCTGAGCCTCAGCTTCATTGTCCATCTGCCCCGAATATCTTCCTGCCTCACAATCCAACCTTGGGGGCTCCACCTTGATGGCACAGTAGAGTCATGCAGTACTAAGTACACCCAAGACCAGCTAAATCTGATTAAGAATGGGACCATCATGAGTGGTTCCCATGTGCAGCCAACTGAGGACCAATGACCTAGTCCAATCCAATCAACCCAAAGTCTAGCCCAGACCCTTCTCTTCTCCGTGAAGCCCTCACACTCTTCTGTGGCCCATATCTGAAGAAATAGCAGGTGTTATCACATTCCAGATATACAGCTCATGTCTCTTCCACCTGACTGTGAAGTCCCATCACAGTGCCATAGCTTCCATCAGTCAGTACTAAAACACAGTGACTGGAAAGGGTTGTCCACAGACAACAAACTGACAGGTTGGAAAAGCACTTCTGTTTGTTTCCAGGGCCTGTCTTCTGCAGCTAATGATTAAATACCCCCAATGCACACACTGATATGCATTAGACTTCCTGCATCTATTTCCAAATAATACAGCTCGAAGGCTGGGATACCTCAGTGGTGGTAGGTTTGCCTAGCATGTACAAGGTCCTTAGTTCCACACCCACCACTAAAAAATAATTATCAATCTATGACTTAAGATAAACCCAATTGTTTCATTAAACACGAAATTTTCCAGATATCCATTTAAATTCACTCGATTCTTTAAGGCCAAAGAGCATAAGAATCACATAAATGTTTTGCTGTAACAGGGTCTGTGGGCACAGCTCAGTGTGAAGGCCCTGGGTTTAATCCCTAGTACAGTACTGGGGAAAAAAAAAAGACTCGAGGGTAAAACACAAAGACTCTGTGTCTGCTCTGTTGAAGGGAACACAGAACAAACTCTGTATTTCAGGTGTTCACCATGACTCGGCAGCAGGCTCTCAAGCCTCACACTATGGCAAAAGGAGTTAGACTTCATGCTTGTGGATTCACACTGAAGAAACAGGTATCTTCACAACTATGGAGCATGGCTGGGCCAGAGGGACCTGGAGCAAACCCTAGATGGGATCTAACAGCCCTTAATGATGTTGGCTGGGATAAGCAAAAACAGATACCGAATGGAGGTAGGAAAAAGGGCTGATTCTTCTCCAGAGATCCAGATGTCTTTATTGCTGCTTAATGACAATTACACTCAACCAATTAAGATACCACGATGACAGTTGCATTGTCAGTAAGCCTCTGGACCCCAATGTTGATGGCTCTCTAATTAGTGTCTGTGTAAAGTACAACTATAACTAATATATTAGCTAAGGAAAGAGCACTAAAGAAAAACGAGAGAAGAAAGAAGCTTTCCAGATGAGTAAGGATGTGCCCCACCATGGCACAGACTAGAGACTGTGTGGCTTCCCAGTCTTTTTTATGCTTAGCAAGATTAAGTTTACCTCTAAATAAATAGGTTAGAGACCACAGCTGATTTCTTGTTGAAAGAATGGGAACAAAGGCTCTCCCAAGCTCAGTATGCCAGAGCAATTGCCAATTTAAAATGATTTACTACCAAAGAACTTCCATTAACTAGTAGATTTCCCGGAAGCAAACTACTTATTTGGACTAAAAGGTCAGAAGAAAAAGAAGAAATTCTATGTAGCTAAAAACAACCTTTAACCTTTCTTCTTGTATAAATATCCAGCAGGGGTTCCATCTCACTTCCAGGTGTCAGCTCTTATTTGCTAAAAACACATTTGTTCAACACTCTTCATAAAAACCTGGGAGGTTGCTTTAAGAATGCAACCTCCCAGAAGTAAGTAACCTTACTTCTCAAAGTAAGGTTAAATGACTTACCCAAGGTGACAAAAACCATTTTAGTAGTAGAGTTGGGATCAAAATGTGGCCCAGGTTTTTCTCAATCTGCTGCTTAGCCAATATGTCACTGTGCCTCCTCAGATAAAAGTGACTTTAAACAAATACTGCTTTTAAGAACCTTCTCCATTTAAGTGCAATATAAAGAACTTATTGTTTTCATTATTGTGACTCGAGCTTACAGCACACAGCCCTTAACCTTAACCCATCAATTCTACCATTGTATTTCAACTGGAAAGTGAGACACCAATAACAAAAGCTCCCTAAACTGGCCATGGGGGTGGGAGGCTGGACAGACACAGCCTTGCCCGCCACACCTGCCTCCCAAGTACATGACAAGACACACAGAAGAAATGACAAAACTTCACACTCCGTGGGATTGTATTTTTGCAGCTATCCCAAATGAAGTTCTCATTTTATTCTGATCAGATACATACAGTAGACTCAGGCCAGGAACACAAACGGTTTCTTTTGTGTATTAAATTGAAAAAATTGGTAGGGGCTGCCTAGAGTCCTATGTTAAGGATTCTGAAGGTGCATTCCATCAAGCCCATCAGTAAAATAAATGTTACAGTACATTAATTAATTCCCATAGTTGGTTTGGTAGGGAGAAGGGGCAGACTCCCCTTAGCCAGGCCTTAGTCATCCTTCCAGAGTCAGCAAAAAGTCACTTTCCAAGAAGCAACTGGTCTGATGTTGTGTCTGTATGAGGAGCCTCTTTCCTGAGTGTTATGTGTCCGGTTCTTTTCCTTTCTGCCATCTCCCAGGCTGCTCTATGACCACACTAGCTGCACACCATGTTGGCCTTGTTGAGCAAGGCATGTGTGCACAGTACCTATCCATGCTAAGTGCTACCTGAAGGAATGATCTACGGACTTCAACCTAGAAGCTAAAGTGGTCTAAAGGCTGCTAAGCAACTAGGCAGAGGCCCTTAACTGTGCAGAGCCCACATTCCAAGAAACATTTATGTCCTTAACATGCAGAGGTTTTAAGAACTAATCACTTGCTCCATACTTTCTTCTACTTTCTTCAGTTATACCAGAGATTACAAATCAATAAAAGCAAGAGTATTTACTATTTTCTATGAAACATGACTGTGTTGTATTATGCAATTAACAAAATGAACTCAGTCCCACAGTGCAGAGCCGTTCTGTGGAAATGCACTACAGCAAACATCAAGTGGAGCTTAAGATGCATCAATTGAAAAATAATGAACATCTTAATGGACCTGACGAGATACA
Source organism: Dolichotis patagonum (assembly GCA_004027295.1). Taxonomy (NCBI): domain Eukaryota; kingdom Metazoa; phylum Chordata; class Mammalia; order Rodentia; family Caviidae; genus Dolichotis; species Dolichotis patagonum. The sequence continues at coordinate 49,790 of PVJX010000958.1, forward strand.
TGCACTACACACTTAAAACTGCTTTCCATACATCTTGGTTAATCACAATCAATAGCGTCAGAGTCGATGATGATTATGCAGAGTTATTGTACTGTGGCCCTTCCCATTATTCCTTGGAGAAGCAGAGATGGATAAATGCAGTCACGGGTTCACCAGTATTTATTAAGGATATTCTGGAGTTCCTTCATTAAAAATATAATAAATGTAATGCCCTCAAGTCACTTATCAATACCTTACCTCACACTTATTTACTAGCAGAGTACGTCTACCTCACAGCAGAAAATATACAAATAAATTTAACAGTATCTTTAAAAAGAGGTCCCTAATGAGTAATGATCAAATTCCTTTTGGGAAACAGCCCAGTGTTATAGTGCACAGCGGCATAAAATCTATACGAAACAAGGTTGAAAGGAAAATTGTCAAGAAAAGAAGTTTGCTGAAAAGTAGCAAGCATGTCCTGAGGTAAGGATAAATACAAGTGACATTTATCTAACATGACTTTTCTAATCAGTATTTATGAAGTACCAGTTATCTCAAGAGCCTCAGAGCAATCCATAGCCATTACCTATTTTTTAAACATTCACATGAAACTAGCCAAGTATTAGGAATACCATCATTGGGAACTTCTGTTCCTGGACCAAAAATATTTTAAACTCAGGGCAAATACATTCAGTATCATTTCAAATCAAAGCTTCTATGTATTCTGACAAGGTACATGGTTGACATAGAGGTACATTTTTAATTACTGGGGAAAATGGACAAAAAAAAACAAAGTACTTCAAGTTACCTTAGTTAGCTGGGTTTTAACTGGTATTTTTAAGTAGTTGTTCTTAATTATAAAACAATGATAAATTATAAATGACCAAAGTGCCATGAAGCAAATACAGCAATCAGAGACTCAGACACCAAAGTTTATGTTCACAAAGCAGATGCTGCAGACTTTGCTTCATGTCTACAGGAGCCTGGAAATGCTCTCAACTCTGAAGTCCAGGTTGCATAGGCAGACAGAGCTAATGGGAAAAACAAATTTGAATCAGGGCTCACCCCATAGCCAAAACAGCGCCAGAGTTCACCTGGTTGCCAAAGAGAGGGGTGGGCTTTTTGTTATGCATCTACTCTGCACACTTGCCTCAAAGCGATTGAGACAAAATGGGACAGCTGAACATTTTTAGGGAGAGAAGAGAGCTAATATTTTGCAACATTAAATGATAGTTTTCCCTCCAACCCCATTTGGCAGAGGAGAAACCTGGATACACAGCCATTATTTCTTCCAGAAAAGGCAGGAACCGTATGCTGATAAGGCGGATCGTAGCAGTGGGAAACCAGAAAGCAAAGCATCTAGGAATATGGGAAAAAACCTCAACACATAGAGGCTACTTAACATTTATTTTTAAACCAAAAAAGGGGAAAGCAGTCTTCTAATGTGACTAGAAAAGTGTGTTCCCCTATGAAAACTGAAATGCTTCAGACATACACGCTTAAGTAACTGTGGAGGCAGTTTATTGCAAAACACTACCATACTCCTGGGCATCCTATAAAAGCTTTTGGTGAGCTAATAGCTTAATGGCAGCAGAGCTGGCACTGGGCTCCAAAGAGCCTCAGGATTGACATTCTCCCCAAGGTCTCACCTGGGAGGGTCTTCTTCAGTAGGTGGCTCTCCTTCACTGCTTACAGTGAACTCTTCCTGGCTCAGGTCCTGTATGGCACTCTTGACCTTTCTGAACTCAGACTGTCATCTATTTGCAACTCTTAATTCCTATAGTGTAACACTGAGGAGTACAGTCCAAGTGTCGCAAAGCAGGGATGCTGACACATCTCCTTTTCTTCAGTTATCTTTCCTCAAAGACAAACAAATGATTTTATTTATTTATTTTTGTGGTGGTAGAAGTTGAACCCAGGGCCTTGTGTAGTGCCCTACCACTGGGCTACATCCCTAGTCACAGCCTCTAATTTTAAAAAAAAAAACAAAAAACACACACACTCTGAAATTCTGAGTCCTTACCACCAACAACAAAAGAAAAAGAGGCGAGGGGAACAAACAGAAGACACAATTCCTGATCTCTTATTTTCAACCAACTTTCTAGATAACATCTCCTCGAAAACACAAGAAAAACACACACAGAATCTCATGAGCTGCACCAGATCACACAGAAAATGCAGACATGGCCTTCAAAGAAAGTCAGGTGGTTTATTCTTTGGACATTGGTAAACTCCCAAATATAAATTTTTCCCAAGTTAAAGCAAGCAGAAATTTAAGATGGAAAAGCAAATTCAGTGTTACACGTGAAGTGCTCACAATTAGAAGGAACTTCTCCTGGTTCAGTCATTTTTCTAGGATGCTGCATGTTGTTCCTAAGCACACAAGGGAGATCACAGAGAGGCAAAAAAAAGTCAGAGAAGTAGCATGGGTGGGGTGGAGTCAGCTCAGAGTGAGGGCTTACAGAGTATGAGGTCTTTATCCATCACACTTTCTCCATGGTTCCTGGGTGCTGGGATCGAGGTCAAGCTGTGAGAGCACAAAGATGCTTAACACATGATCCCTACCACATACAGAGGGGTGCAGTCAGTGGCGTTAAACACAGCCAAGGGGCTCAAAAGTAAAAAGCCACTGGTTCAAGGACCAGAAGGTCACTAGTGACCACTCAGGGCACCTTGTTATTTCTGGCAATAACAGGGAAGGGAAGAGGGATATTCAGAAGCTTCAAATTAAAAAGTCAAATTGGAAAGAAGTTGAAAAGCTATGAAAGCATTTTAAAATAATTTCTTAATCTGCAAAGTCAGAGAAATTCATTCCTCTACATCCAGTAATGCTACTTATTGAACTGTAGCCTAGGAAAATAATCAGAAATGCAAGGACAAGAGAAAAACTATTTAATCCTACACACTTACATGAAATTCAAAGTTTCTACAATAGCAGGTATATTATAATTTTTAAACAAAAAATATTTGTAATACTAAAAATAAAAATTCCCAAACCTCTATCTATGTAGTATTTATAACATTACACAGGCATATACCACATAACAACATTCTGGTCAGCAATAGACCTCACAGCTGCCGGTGGTCCTGCAAGTTACGCGGCCTAGTAGTGTAACAGCTGCCTTAGTTTGTGGCCATTCATTCTATGATGTTGACCACTGACATATTTCTCAGAACATCTTCCCATTGTTAAATGATGTATAACCGTATAATAAGACAGGAACTTATTAAGACAACCACTAGTGGAGGAACGAGTGAGAAAATCTACATATAGTTATTCATGGAATCTTGCAACCAAAGTAATGAAAAGTAACATAAAAATTTTTTAAACTCTTACCAGTTTAGTGAGGATAAAGAGGCCAAAAATGTAAAGCACATTATGATTGTATTACATAAAAAGAATTGTATAAAAGTAAGACTGCAAATCAAATCATACACACACCCCAAAAAGAAAAGATGCATATCACAAGAGAAAAACCAGAATGGTGCTGTACAGGTAAGGCTTCGGGACAGCAAAAAAGGACTGCACATGGACATCACAGAAGCACAAGGTGGCACAGGGTGCGTGTGCCCACTTGGGCTCTGAACCTCTGCTACCTCACACTGAACGAGTATTCTAGAACTAGATCATCTCTACGGTCCCTTCCAGGTTTAAAACTATGATTTTTATTGGGCCAGGGATTTAGCTCAGTGGCGTAAGTGCCGATCTGGCAAGTGCAAGGTATGAGTTCGATCCCCAGTACCAAAACAAAACAACAACAATAACAACAAACCTATGATTTTTAAGTTGAAGCAACAAAGAAATTAGACAACAGACAAGAGAAAACAGGTATTGCTTCCACAGTGGTAGATGGAGGTGGTAGGAGAAGGGACATCTGTGTATTAAATACAGCACTTACTCCATTCAAAACAGTATAAAAGCACTATAGAGCTTTAATGGAATATTGCATGCCACCCACAGTTTTAAAAGATGCTTAGAAATTACTGGAAAAATTCACGACTATAAACTTTAAAGTTATTTTCTAAGTAAAATAACGACATGAAATAAAAATGTCTAGAGGAGATAAGGTCACACTATTAACTGCTCTATACTGCTACAACTAATCACTTCTCTGGGTATTATGAAAAGAGTAGAGGGCGGAGCCATTACTACCTCAAAGTGGCACAGAAGCCTATAGGAGGAGAGAGGACTACACTGGGCCTCACCGGATGGTGGCTGGAATTCTTTTTTTTGTGGTGGGAGGTGGGAGATATGGAGTGGATGTTCTGGAATGAGATAGTGGTATCAGTTGCAAAATCTTGTGAATTTATTTACACTTTAAATTTTACACTTTAAACATGTCAGTTTACAGGTAAGTGAATTTTATAAATTAAAAAAAAGATATGGACAATGATGACTAACTAGAACAGTGAGACAAACCCAAGAGGCACTTAAAGTAATGAGGAAAAAGGTACACTGGACGCAGATTTCAAACAATTCTAACATAAAAAGTAACCGGAAACTGTTCATAAAATAAAGAAAGCAAAGACTCATGGATAAAAGAAAGGAAGATCAAAAGCTTGAAGGACACTGTCTGCACATGGATGGACAGACCAGCTCAGATGAAAGGGGGCCGGTCATGTCCACATGACAGATGCTGCAATGTCAGCCAGTGAGTTCATAAGTGAAAGAACGTCTATTTCAGTTTCTCTGGTTTTGCGTGAAGATTAAAGAAGAAGGGCTGATAGAGAATTTAAGTAAATCTAAGTATAAGAAAAGTGAGTTTAGGCCTATGCAACCCAACCCCAAACCAAGAGTATTTATAAAAATCAAAAAAAGTGGGAAAAAACAGGAGATTTTACAAGCCTGTTTTCTACCAATTATATACGTATAATAGGCTTAAATTTAAAAAATGGTTTATTGTTATACAAAATAAGCCTCTGAACAGATTCCACTTGTATAAAAGAAAGAAAAAACTGAAGGAAGAAGAAAAATAAGTACAAGAGAAAGGAAGGTGAGGTGGCACTGTCTCTTTAAGAAGCTCCTTGGAGATGCATAACTGTAGAAAGCCTAGTGAATACAGCATTGATTGGGAATGAGGTAACCACAAACACCACTGTCTCAAATGAAAAGGGATTCAAGATCTGATCCAGAAAACAAGCATCGTAACCACCAGATAAAATTTTAATGATAAACACAAGATGCTCTACATACAAGCAAGATTGAAGGGTCTCATTCCAAGCCATAAACGTGAGGTTCTCTTAGAAAGAGAAGCCTCTCTGACCATGGCTCAAGTTTCATCTTATTGATCCACAAACTCTGCCATGGCTGTGCTTTGTGCAGCCTAATCTTTAATGCTGAACAGACCCCCAGGGAGCAGGGAGCAGGGAGCAGAGAGAGACAACTGGCACCTGGCCACAGAGTAGGCCTGGCCTGCCTTTCTTTTCAGGAGCTCCCCATCCAGATAAGAGACTCGTAACTGGCATTCAGGAAGAAAGTCTCTCCTTTATTTCTAACCTCTCTTAGGGCTTTTTTAAGTCATTCTCAGCAGTCTGTCCTCAAGCACCTTCTTACACCTTAGGCAGAGACCATTTTAAGCCTGAATGATCTAAAGTATCTGTGCAGTTATCTTGACTCTCAGTGCATTTCATGGAAAGCACCTTGCTCAAGGTGAGCTCTAAGGTGTATGTTTTAGCAATGAGGGCAAAAGCCTGATGTCGTTCTGATAACGGGAGGGACAGAATTCCAGATTTCTGGTCCATTGGTTTTTCTAAAAGTAACAGTTCTACAGCTCTCTCAAGGACATTAACCTCTAAACTGTAGCCAGTAAAACCAAAGCTAAGTAAGTGTCCCTCCTAGGCATATGTTTTTTAAAAGAGAAATAATTTTTCATGGGTATGGTAAGCTAAAATATTTAAACAAGCTGTAATTTCATTTCAAATAGTATTCCTGAAGAAATACTACTTAAGTTTTTGTTTTCTTTCTTTAATAAAGTGACTCAGTGACCACTAACTGTTAAAGTCCAAGGTTGGTTTTTGCTTTTGGTTTCCTGTAAATTGGTGCTCACTCAAAAGCTGATCCAGACTTAGAAGTTTAAGGATTCTGATCTCTACTTTTTGGTATATAATTTGAGATTGCCAAAGTATGTAATTTAAAGTTTACAATTTTATATGTAGCTCAAGATACTTCCTAATTGAGAAAGAAAACTGATCTGATTGCACATTAAAGAAACATATAAATGCACCTCTGTATAGCAAAATTTGAAGAATTCATGAAACTGGTTTTTGGAACAGAAGCCAAAGGAATTTACAGAAGCTAAAATTAATTGGCCATAGAGACACATAAAAAGCCTAGTTCTGAATAAGTTAAGTAGCAAACACATATTATGTGGTAGGGAAGGAAGGTTATGTGTGGCCACAGCCCTCATTCATAATAAAGGCTCCAGGAGAATGTAAGAACAGGACCTGTTTGTGCCAACACTTATTATTCTTGTTTGACTTTTTTATGTCTTCATAAAATACAAACTGTTTGCCTTAATGAAAATCTAACATAACATGCCACAAGAGTGATTTAAAAGCTAGGAAGACATATTGAGACAAATGGATTACAGATCTGCTGGACACCATTTGCTTCTTACCACTGGCTGCCCTGCTGAGCTCTCAAATCCTAAAGAAGGGAATCACAGAGGTTTTCGATCTTACACAGGCTCTCTTGGAGGATAGTACACATTCTCAAGGGAGAAGTCACTGATGCTCAGAGGAAAAATGAAAAATGGAAGCTCATGAGACAAAAGGGCATTAGTTGAAATGATTTTGCTTACCCAGCAATGACAACGCCATCGTGAGAATGCACATCACATAAAACTGCCTCAGGAATGTGTTCCAGCTCACTCACGGCACCTCTGCGATTCTGTGAAAGGAAAAGGAGGATGCTGTTTATACTCTTCTTGGGATATCGAGGAGGTGGACTGCACCATCATCTATACTCCACAGAGATTTTCTATGGTACATGCCGCATTCAAGCTAGGTGGGCATTCAAAATGACAAAAGTAACATGGACCACGTTAAACTATTAAGTATGTCAGAGTTACCTCAGCCACAAAAAGATGTGAGAGGTGCTGGTCCTGTCTTCTAGGAGATCACCAAGTACAAAGGAAATATGTGTACATAAATAATGACCACCCATGGTAAGCTGGTAAGCACCTGCTGGTAGTCACAAGTGCCTAAAGACTTGTATAAACTATATTAAAAAGCTCAGTCCAGCAAAGAAACAGTAATGATATAGTTATAAGAATTATATGAATAGGGATGGGGATTTAGCTCAGTCACAATAAGTGCCTGCCTGGCAAGCGTGAGGTTGTGAGTTCAATCCCCAGTACAAAAAAAAAAAAAAAAGAATTTATGAATAAAATGAAAACCTATATAGGTGGGAAAATGTCAGAGTGGGCAAAAGGAAAAAAATGACTCTTCTGACTGAAAGGTCAGAGGGTTCACAGAAATGATCTTTAACAAGAACCCTAGCTAGGGTGGCACACACCTGGGAAACTGAAGCAGTACGATCCACAAATTCAAGGCCTACTATGGCAACTTAGTGAATCCTGTCTCAAAACATAAAATAAAATTAAATTAAATTAATAAAATAAAATAAAATAAAATAAAATAAAATGGCTGGGAGTATATCTCAGTGGTAGATCGTTTACCTACAATATGCAATCTCCAGTATCACAAAAGGAAAAGGGAAGGGAACAGAAAAGAGGGGAGAGAGGGGAAGTTAAGCAAAGCCTAAGGCTGGCTGTGGCAGCATGCACCTATAATCCCAGCTACTAGGCAACTAAGGCAAAAATATCATGAGTCTGAGGTGAGCCTGGGAAACACAGTAAAACTCTTCTCTTATAAAAACAAAACAAACTCATTCACAGGAAAACCCTAAAACCTAAACTCAGGTTACTCCTGAGAATTAGGTGGTAGGAGAGAACACAATATTTTCTACTTTGTACCTTTATATTACTTTTAATTATTTTACCATGATAGCTGATTATTGGTTCAGAAAATAGATATCAAACAATTATGTTTAAAATAAAAATACAGTGAAGAGAATTTAAAGGCATATGAAGTATTTATATGTGGAATGTTGGGAAGAGTTAAGATAGTTAAGTCAAAAGCAATCATAAATACAGGTACAATATTCAAGAGCAGTTAAGTGATCCATAATTTCAGTTTTGCTGGTCATGCGCAAGGATTATAAATGGTGTACATAAGTGTCATGCAGAACTTTTAGCCCACAGCAAGTGTTCAGTAAGTGGTAGCTACTAGTATTACTAGATTATTGGGGAATAATGAGACATCCATCCCATTAAAATCAACACTTATTAAGCAGTTATACTCCAGAAATTGAGCAAGATAATTTGCAGAATGATCCTAGCTTAATACACAGGCCAAGGCTAAAGCCGAGGGACAAAATGAACACACCTAAGCAGAGCTGTCCAGCTAACAGAGCCAAGAGTGGGGGGAGATTGGTCAGACACATTTACAGTAGAAGAGCAGTTCAGAGGGCAAGACTATTGAAAGAAAAGGAGAGCTCAAGACGAAATCTATGCTTCCAGCACTTACTAATTTCCATCCTATGGCTCCCCTCCCCATCATGGGCTCCAACTCCACACTGATATTCTAGCTATAGGGAGATCGTAGCATGCCAGAGTGAAAAAAGCAAGCACAAACACTAGGAAGGGGAACACTGTGGCTCCCAGATCCACTTTATCAAGTCAAGTCCACTCTGGACCAGACAATTCATACATTTATAAGTCACTCTCTAAATGGAGCAACCTGAGAACTCTGGGGTCCCTTCTGGGGCTTCTCCAGACACTGACCTAGGAGATACCAATCCAAGTCACCCTCCTGAAGCTGACCACAGACAGAATGGAACCACTGTGTCTGCATACAAAGGCTTATGGGTTTCCAGAGTCAACAGCTTGAGCACAGAGCACAGGCCAGCCTCTGCAGAGGGAATGGGAGGTAGATGTATCATGATGGTCACCCCTCACCACAGCTAGAAGCACTGCCACTCTCACCCCATTCTAAAGAAAAGAAAAATGCAGGCATGCAAAGGTTACACAACTTGCCTTCATTCTTTCTCTCCTATTTTGATGGTACATTCTTTTCTTCTAGAATTATACTAAGAATCCCATTACTTCATGTAACAATACTCCATTTAAAATTTCACCCATGCAGTCCTTATTGTTAATTGTAAGGAATCGGGTCTGAAATTTCAAAAGCATCCTTGACATTCTGCCTGCAGTTCTAACCAGTTCATTCAATGGACGATCATTTGTTGAGCTCACATGGTTTTGTGTGTGACAGAAAAAAAAAACAATGAGTGTTCAGTAAGTTGCATCTACCTTATAAACTGTTACTAGCTGCGACAAGCCATGAAGTGAGCCATTAACCACCTTTGGTTTCTGCCACCTCTCATCCAAATGAAGATCCACTGCCTGCCTTCTTAGCTTTCTTTACCACCAAAGAGGAAGCAAAAACTTGACTGCTGCTTTCTTTCAGGGTCTGACATCCCTAAATTTGAGCCAGGGGATAATGAATGTCTGCAGCTCTTATGCTCACAAATTTGGAAATTATCCCTTCTTTCTAACAGAAAAGCAGAGTTAACCCAAAGCTCCAAGTTTTCCTTAAACTCTGGCCCCTATCACTCACTAGGATCAGACCCTCTGCATTCTCCCCCACCCCAGACCCATTTTCTGAGCAGCTTTGTCAAACCTGTCAACTTTGTCCAGAGTTGTGGATGTAAACGGACACCAGGGGTCCAGCATGACTTTACTTAGCAGTGGTGTTTTAACACTAAAAAAAAGCTACACTAATTCTCCTGAGGACCAGTTGATCACAGCCAGTGCAGTTGCTCCCCACATCCAATCTGGCAACATCTGGGGACATTTTGAGTTGTCAGCACCAGGGAGAGGAGAATGCAACTGTAGTGTAGTGGGCAGAGGCCAGGGATGTGGCTGGATGTTCTGCAATGCATAGGACAGTCCCTCCATACAAACAATGAGCTGACCTACTGTCATTCAAGTTAGTGTGAGCAACCTTGAATTAGAGAAACACTGCTCTCATTGATGTTACTGGAACTGCATGAGATTGCCCTGATCAAGCTCATTGGTCACTAATCAGGTTATGAGGTGACTAGGGACAGAAATGCACACTGGCAATATGTCACCATCAGTTATGAGCAAAAGCTTGTTCATCTCAAAGTCTATTAGGATCGACCTTAACAGATGAGGAAAGTGTGCAGTTCTATCCCTTCTCTACAAGCTATTCAGTCGCCCAGGTGGAAAAGAAGTGCTGCCACCTTGTCGTGCCTCATACAGCTCTATGTGACATATTTTTCGACAGTTATCTCCTACAGAAACACTTCTCTGGGCAAATTCTTAGCTGTGATCTAATATTTCTGTAGAGACTTGAAGTGATAAATGCTAGGGCAGCAAGCCAATGGGCTACGTGATAGAAGAGCAGAAAGTATGCAGAGCCATGCAACGACCTTCCTCTTAGAGCTACTGCAGTGGCACCTGCAGCTCCTCTGTTGTGCCTTCTTGGCCCCTGCGGGGAGGTGATGAAAGTGAAGGGAGGCTATACTGCACACGACTCCAATGACTCTAGCCAGCAAAAGTGAAGTTAGAGGCAGTTCAAGCTCAGCCTTCCTATCTGGACAGCAGTGAAGGCCCCCAAACCTTGTGGATGCAACAGGCACAGATCTTCCAAGGGAGAACAACATGCAACAAGTCACTGACAGCCAAAGGGGGGCTGCTCAGCAAAGCCTGCTCCCTTTGCTTCTGGCAGTCAGCCTCCACAGTAGTAAGAGGCTTGGCCTCCATGTCCCTCTGTGCGAGTCTGCCACAGGTAACGCTATTGGCCAGCGCCTACCTTCCAGTTGGTTCTTAACATGCGCTCCTTGGCTCGGCACTCTTGGAAGATGAGCTTCCAGCATGAATAATCCGAGATGCTGCTCTCTGGAAGGTGTCCTTCCTGCTGGCACAGTCTGTACCACAGCACCTCATCTTCAGCAATCACCTTCCACGTCTTGCTCACCTAGAACAGCAGAAGTGACACAAATGTCAAACTCTGCAATTAGAGAAGCCCCTTGCCATCCAAAAATCAATCAACACCTATATTATTGCCTTGGGTTTATGGCAGTATAAAATGTCTCATTAACAAAACACTCTGAGGTGGAAAAAAATACAAGCAAATGTTTCCAGTTTTATCTTTCAAGATTTCAAAACTGTTGTAGCACCATGTAATATCACATTTTTGACTGCCTGCTTAAATTATTACCTAACAAATGAGAGAGGAAAAAAGTACACAAATATATAAAACATAGCGAAAACCCAAACTTTGTAAACATGGTAGTTAGCTACATACGTAATCATACATGGTCTTTCAGAATAGAATCTCATTCACCAACAGCACTGGTATTCCTTTTTTATACAGAACAGGAGATGAATGGCCTCGGAAATAAACAACTACAATAAAATAAACACCCATAAGTCAAATTTCTGGTTATATAGAAAATTCTAATTTATGAATATGTGAGAACTTAAGATTTTAAAAGATATTTAACACAAAACTCAAGCTGTTAACCAGGACTGTTAAGGTCTGATAGAAATTAATGTTCTATCTGGTCCAAATTTCAAATCCCAACAGTATCTATAGGAATGGCTGTTTCAGCTATTAGTACTTTGCTCTCCAACTTTAATTTAAGGGAACAATGGATTTACTTCATCACAGAATAATGTATAATTTTGGCCAGACTGCAAAAGATGGACTCTGCTGACACGATAAGAAACCAAAGCAACAAACCAACATGACCTGGTTTATGGCATGTGTTGGTAACACAAGATCAAGGGCTCCATGCTTGCTGCCTATTCTAAGGCCAAAACTCACTCCTAAAAAGCTGAAGGTGAGAACCAGTAGTTTACAGGAACCTGTGCTCTTTAACATGCTCATGGGACCACTTTATGACTTCAGAGAGAGAAGTAAGACCAGACAGTGTGAGACAGAGTTAGAGAGAGTTCATACAAGGCAGACTCAATGCCTGAGGGTGCCTAAACTGATTAAGTACTATAGGGAGCTAATCTGCAGGATGGCAGAGTTAAAGACCTCGAAAAATCTCTCCTCTCTAAGAATACAGTACTGCCAAAAATGGTCACCATCAACTTTTTCAGGACTCTGAAAATTAATGAAAGGCTTGAAACCTGGTAAGGGACATGCATTTGAGAAAAAACATTGGCTAAATCAAAGTAGGAATTGACCTTGTTCTTTCTGAGTTGTTTCAACTTGCATTTATTCCATCTCCTCTCTAACTCCATGGTCATCTTGAAAATAATTAGCCTCACAACCATAGGTGATATAAAAACTAGTAGGCTGGCAGCTACTGGCAAGGCCATCATGTACCTTCCCCCAAAACCAGAACTCCCCCAAAATCCAACACCCAAAGAAATAGCTGTTACTACATGACCTGCCTGACAGCTGGGTGGAAAATTCTATTCCCAAGCTTATCTTTATCTGACTTCAGTCCTCTCTCTGTCCTGTCTCTAGGTATTCGTTCAAAACAGTGTTAAATAACTTTTAATACTGAAGCTGCCTAAGGAGTTACTGTCAGTTCAAACTAATGAGAAGCTGATCAAAAAGCTTTAAAAAAAAAAAAAACCCTGGAAATGGGATATCCACAAAGTCTTTGAAGCGTTCTGATACATACTCCTTACATTCCAGAATGCCATGTATAATTGTAGCACTGTGGTCCTGCCCAGATCTCTCAAACCTGGCTGACTTGAATCTCTGTCTGCACAAGCAGGAAGTGAATTCTAAGGCAGAGCTGCTGGGGGGTGGGGAAGCGGTGCCTGGCATACAGACTGCCTCAAAAAGACTAGGCGACTTACTGGCTCAATGCAATGAGAAGTCTTTGTCTACTCTCTAATATCTCCTAAAGAACACAGAGCAGAGTTAGTGCAGTAAAGTCACTTAACAGCAACAACCAAAAACAACAACAAACAGCAAGAACAGCAACTTCTGTGGAGCAGGAAAATCTGGTTTCCAGAGCTGTAACATTATTTTAAATAATATAACTATTTTAAAGAAAGTATAAATCATACAAAGAAACAGGAAAGTAGGACCTATGCATAGGAAAGTCAATAGAAAATGTCTCTGAGGAAGAATAGACAATGTATTTAGTAAGCAGTGGCCTTAAATCAGCTATTAAAAATGTCCCAAATACTAAAAGAAAGCAAGTCTAAAGAAATAAAAGCAGCATATAAGAATAATGTCTCACCACAATAAGAATATTGGTAGAGCTAGAAATCATTAAAAAAGCAAATGGCACTTCTGGAGTTGAAACATATAGTAAATGGAACAAAAATTTATTTGGAGGCATTCAATAACAAATTTGAGCTAGCAAAAATAATAAGTAAATGTGAAAATAGTTCAGTTGAGGTTGTCTAGCAGGGAAGAACAAAAACCTGAAGTAAATGAACAGAATCTCAGAGACTCATGGAACACCCATCCAAGTATACTAACATATACAAAACAAAGTAATTGTAGCAGAGTTTTTGGAGTACTATTAGCATTAAGTGAGTATTAATTCAAACTAGATTGTTTTAAGTTAAGATGCTCATGGCAATCCCCAGGGGAACCGTTAATAACTGAAAAAAAGTTCAGTGAAAGAAATAAGGAAATTTAAATGGCATGTTAGAAAATGTATGCTTAAGAGAAGATAGTAATGACAGAATAGGACAAAAAAAGAGACTAAAATTTACAAAGTAAAAATTAGTCTAAATGCAATACCTTAGTCTCATCCTCAAAATTTCTGATTTTCTACCTCAATCAAACAACGGTGGTACCTCAGTTCACAAACTTAATTCTTTCTACAATTCTGGTCACAAATGGAATTGGAATGAAAACTGAATCAAATTTCCCCATAAGGTCAACATTGAACCTAGCCGCTAAATACTATATACATTGTATGTACCAAGGTATACTATGAAAATAGTATCATTATTACAACACCCTATTCAACCAAAAGAATCCTGACCAATATAACACTCTAAGAGCTCACCAGACTTCTGGCTTCCTTACTCACATTTCTGCTATTTATGTATGCGTACAAGCTCCATGAAAATAGTCATATCACCTGCGTCACTTTCTTGTAGGCACAGACTTGGGGCCCACAGCATCTGAAGTTAAACTGGATGGCTTCAACAAGTGGCAAGATTTCTGTCCCAAAGGCTTCTCAACCAAAGTGCTGCATTATAATCTCAAAGACGTCATACTGCCCGAAGGCTTCATTAGTTTGGAATCAAAGAATTAAGAGGGGCTCTCATGATCAACTGGGCACATCTTATCAGACAGGGTTTCTCACAACATTGCTTTAAGCTAGCTGCTTAGGCAATCCTGGGATGCTCTCAGCAGACAGCTGACCTCTCAAATCATCAAACCTACCACAAGGCAGGCTAAGTATAATATGCTTCCTTCTACGGTGCTAAAAGCTGATTCCACCAATGCTCCAGTTGTTGGTCTTTTGAAGAAGAAAACTACTCGAACTTCTACCTGACAATCCCTCAAGCTGCTAAAGACAACCATCACATTCCCCCTTACTCAGTTCTTCATTGATCTAAATATCATCCAAGTTGTTCAACTATTTTTCATGACTAGTTTCCATTGTCACTCTCTGAACACATCCTAGTATCTGTGCATCTACAGTATCATACTTCATATGAGGTACTTAGAACTGAACAGTCCCCCATATAAGGGTTGTCAAGGGCCATGAACAGAAGAATCTTACCAGACCTTAGATTCTGTTTACTTGTTTATTTTTATGGTGCTAGGGAAAGACCCCAGAGTATTGTATGTGCTATTAAACCACTCTACCACTAAGCTATACTCCAGCCCTCAGATACTAGTTTGCAGCTTCCCTTATAAATTGGTGTTATGGCATGTATATAGATGTTCTGCCAAAACGGCATGCATATATACATGGGGCTTTTGGGAGTGACTAGATCATGGGTGTGTGATACTAGATCATGGGTACACAATACTAGAGTAGTCTGCCAATTTGTTTAGTGTAGTTTTTGGTATAGGAAGAAAGAAGACCCATTCTGGGTGTGGGTGGCATCAACCAACAGACTTGTAGTTTGGATAAAATAAAAAAGGAAAGAAGGAAGTCACATTGCTTCCTGCCTGCCATGCCATGAACTGTTTCTCCTCTTCTATGCCTCTCTTGTCTGCCACCTTACACTGGAACCAGTTGACAATGGATTGAAACCTCTACCAACTGTGAGCTAAAATAAACCTTTCCTCTTTTAACTTGTGGCTGATGGGTATTTTGTCCTAGCAACAAGAAAGTAACTAAGACAATAGGTCATGGTGATTACTAAAATAATGGTTCACTAAAGCTACAGGAGTCTGTTTAGTTTATTAAATATTTAAGGTAGACAAAAAGGTATAAAGATTATTACAAACATCCCTGGACTCACCACCCTGCTTAAGAAATAAAATAATGCCATAGGCTCAAAATTCTTGTTTCTCTCACTTTACATTTCTTCAGTGGTAACCTCAAATTGGTGTTCATCACTCTTCAGAGCTGACTTGCTTGTCTGCTTCCTTTTTTTATTTTTATTTTTATGTTTTGAGACAGAGTCTAGCTATGTAGCCCAAGCCTCAAGCTTGTGATTCTCCTGTCTCAGCTTCCAAAGTACTGAGACTACAGGGATGTGCCATCATGCCTGGATTCTTGAGGATCTTTTAAAACACAAACTGAAATTCAATTTTTAAAAAATCTCAATTTCTTACTTCTCTAGTATTTTTCACACTTAAGTTTTTTTTATAATTTTGTAACTAGTACAAACTTGTATGCAGTTGGTATATTTACATAGCAGATCTTAACTTCTTTTTTTTCCCCACAAATTACTGTCAGTTTTTTAGATATATATAATGATCACATTCATCAGAGGAAGTTTGCTCCTGTACATGACATTTTTTATTCTTTTTTTTCCTGATTTCCTCTTCTCCCTTATTTACAAAAGCTTTGTTTCCATTTTCTTTCTTCTATTCTTTTATTTTCCCTTCCTTTCTTTCCCTCTTCCCCACCCTTTGTTCCTCTTTTCATTTGAATATTTTCTTCCTATTTCCCAGTATCATTATATATTTTGATCCTTATTTACCCTTTCAGTTTTTCCCATTAGAGAAAAAATGTGATATTTAAATATGTCACACCTAAATTCTTAACTTTCTGAACTCCTATCCATATTAAATACTACCTCATTGCCTGACCAACACCTTTCCCCAACATCTTAGCCCCTTAAGATCATCTCTGAATCCCAATTCCATCAAACAATGCATAAGCTACTTCTTCTATCCATAATTGGCAAAATGCAGTGTGTGGGCCTTTGTGTCTTAATTATTATTATTTTTTTTGTCTTATTAAATAAAAAAGTTAACCAGAGATGGGTCTAAGGCAGAGGACAAAGCTCTGTGGCAAACCACTGGGGCTCACTCCACAGCTGACATGGATCCATTATGCAGCCCACCCTGGGCATGGCCACAGCAGCAGTTACAAATCCACTTAACCACAGTGTCATCCCACACTCCTCCATCTTCGCCATAAGGGCTCAGGAAACAAACCCTCATCTGATCACAAGTGGTCAGGCAATAAAGAATGGGATAATGACTCAGTAATACTGGAGTCCCAGTTTTGAAGAGACAGAACACTGTGGTTTTATTTTTGGCATGTTTGGTCTACAGCTGAGCCTACCATGACACCCGGGTGGTGTCTGTCCATCTGTCTGTGCCAGAGTAAGTGTGAGTGCTAGGCAATCACAAAGCACACGGAGGGATGAACCAACGTCACGTGTGATGCAGCCAGGCTGCAATTCAAAAAGTTCACAAACAGAGTACATCTCATAGACCCCTGGAACTCAGGATTACAGGAGGTAGGAGACAAGGAGAAACATAGAAATCCTACTGGAAGTCTCCAAGGCAGACATGCTGACTAAACACAGGGCCATTTCACTCTGATCCTTGGAATACATGAACCTTCTTTGTAAAACTTATAAAACAGAAAATTTTTTAAATCCTGAAATGTAGGGGCTGGGGATTTTGCTCAGCAGTGTAAGTGCCTGCCTGGCAAGCGCAAGGTCGTGAGTTTGATCCCCAGTATGGGGGGAAAAATCCTGAAATATAACTATCAAGCAAGATTCAGGGTAGCCAAGAGATCATATAAACAGGGGCGCTGCCTCATTATATAAATCAGCTCTGTCCAAACCATCATCTGTAGAACAACAGTTCTTTGGGGTATTGATAAAGTTTATTTAGAAAAGGATTCATGTTTCCAAATGAGTTTAGGGAACATAAGTTTTAATAAAACTAAGCATAATTCTTTCCTGCAGGACTTCTTGGAGATTTTAATACTTATGTGTTGCTTATCTCTAAGGTGGGGATATAAGAAGTTACACTTTCCAAACTTATTTCCTGACCTCTTCTTGCAAGAAGTAAGCCCAGTGCTCTAATCAGGTCAATCAGGTAAGATACGAATTGGGTATTAACTGTATATGGGGCACTAAGGCCAGCAATTCTCATCTGCCTTTTGTTTACCTGACAAACTGATTGCTTCTGTGTGTGAACTAAGCTGTGAATGCACCCAGATTCGGGGCTGCTTCCCATGATTGGGGAAACTATAGGCCAAAGTTTTAGACCTACTGTCACACTCAGGTTGGATCGCAAGACTGCACCCAAATGGGGACCTATTGAATTCCATAGTCCAAAGCTAGCTACAAGACTTTCTTTTTTCTTCAGCGAGACACCTCTAAATCACAAACATTTTAGAAACTAGAAGTTTAGAAGTAAACTTCTAGTTTGATCAGTGATGGCAAACTAGAAGATCCCAACAACAGAAACGAGTCTACTAACCCATACCCAATCCAATCACTCTAAAATGGAGAAACTTTTCAGTGGGACTTTCAGAAAGTCTCAGATACCTTAGATCTTGTATCAGCTCAAGGAAGCTGCCAAGTTGTTTTCGATAACACAACCTCAAGTCTGTACAAACAGGGTTATGGGATGAAAAACTGAGAACACAAAGTTGACATTTGGGTTCATTACCCACATCACCAACTCCAGATCTCAGTACTTATTCTGCAGAAAATAATATTCAGGATAAAGTTTAATCCCTGGATAATACACAAAAAAATCTCTTTGAGGGATTTATGAAAAGTAGAAGTGAGAATTACTTCCAAAAAGGGATCATGATTGCACCTACAATTAGGTATTAAAACCAGAAATGTTCCCATAATTTCTTTAGCACACTGTAAAGTAGAAGTATTTTTTTTCCTTCTTTCAAAAGAGCAGAAAATGACAGCCCTTAAGAATTCTTTTATTTCTGAAGAAAAAATCAAGGGAAAGACTTAAACTTTTACAAGCAACTTTTAAAGGGCCCCACCAAAAGAAAATCTTCCTAATTATTTTGACTTCTTGATTTATATTAAATCAACCAAGTTTATAAGCCTAAATTTTCCAAAGTCTAATGGTCTTTTTCTTTAATATACCAGAATTGGAAAGGCCCCTGCTCAGTAAAAGCCCCACTGAGTGAGCCTCAGCTGCAACAATTTGCTAATAAAAGTGTCTCCAGCATTTCGCTTTATAGCACCACTGTGAATTGCCACATTAAAAAAAAAAAAAAAAAAGCACTTGGCTCAAAAATTTGCTTTATTAACTCTGCCTGGATTAGGGTTACCAGTGAGGACCACAACAGGGGAAAGAATCATTGTTCTAGTCATACATTCATGGACCAAGACTAGTTGGGGAAAACATGCCATATAGATAGGCAGATTTATATACACTCATTATCTCAATTTCCTCTCTTCTCATTTGCTCTTGAACCCAGTAGCTTTTGCCCTCAGCGTACCAATTATTCTGGCCAAGGTCACCAGTGACCTCCAACTTGCCAAATCTAATGATCATTTCTCAGGCCGCCTCCTTAAATGACAAACAGAGGTGCTTAACACTTGTAATCACTTTCTCCTTAAAAACTTTTATCCTTTGGTTTTGGGGCACCACTCAATCTACATTTTCTTCCGACTCACAGGGAACTCCTTGGTCTGCTCAGTGGTTCCCCATCATTGCCTCTAGTTATCCCAGAGTGCTCGCTTCTGTCTAACCTCATTTCCCTGGGGTTCTCCCTGGTTTTTCCTGGCTCCCAAATTGGTATTTGCAGCCCAGCTCTCAACCAAGAACACATCTTTAGTCTCACATCCATCTGCTGGTCTGCCCCTCAAACTTGGAACCTTGTCAGTAAATGGCAATCTTGTCCTCCCTTACATTTGTGTGGGCCATCTAGCTCGGAGTCCTGTTTGACCTTCCTATCTCTCTCCACACCCAACCCATCAGCAATCCTGGCTTGGCTCACCTCTACTGATACAATGCTAGCCACGGTGACACACTCTTTCTGTGATTGCAGCAGCCTTTGGACTGGTGTCTCTGCTGCCATTCTTGCTCCATAAGCATACTATCCACATGATAGACAAAATGATACCCTTTAAAATGAAGTCAGCTCTTGTCACACCCCTCTGCTCAAGTTACTCCAAAGGCTTCTTGTCTCATTCAGAATGAAATTTCAAGTTCTTTTAGTGAGCTCAGTGCCTTTCACATTCAATCATATTGTTATCTCTTATTCCCTTCTACTTAGTACACCACTCCGTTAGCTTTCTAGGGCTGCTCTAACGAACTGCTACAAAATTAGCGGCTTAGAACAGCACACATTTACTCTGTACAGTCCTAAAGACCAGAAATCTAAGCTCAAGGCACAAGTAGAGCTGCATTCTTTCCGGTGCTTTAGAGGAAATAGGTTTCTTTGTTTTTTTTCTAGTTTCTAGAAGTTCCCTACACTCCTTGGCTTGTGGCCCCTTCCTCTGTCTTCAAAGCCAACAGCATCTGCTCACCTCTCTGACCTCCTGCCTTGTAATGACACTGGGCTTGCCTGGATAAGCCAAAATAATTATGCCATCTCATCTCAAGATCCTTGATTTAATCCTACTTGCAAAGGTCCTTTACCATGAAAGTACACTCACAGGATCCAGTGATGAGAACATGAACATATTTGGAAGGACGGTGTGCAGCATTCCACAACCTAGCCTTCCAGCTTTCCTCACACATCACAGGTGTGCCTGGCTTCAGAGACCTGCCCAGCTCCCACTGTCCTCCTCCTTTGACCTCCTGTCTTGGGTCAAAGGTCACCCACTGTGTGAAGTCTTGTTAAAAGTGCAACACCACCTCTGCTGTCTTGTTTTTCTCCATAGCACTTATCACCATCTACAGTAAATACTCTGTTTAACGAGGTGTTTATTGCATATAATGTAAACCTTCTGCAAAGCAGAGGTTTCATCTGTGTTGTTCACTGCTGTACTTGCTGTTGAGAATGGATCTGGCTCACAGTAAGTCCTCTGTAAATAACTGAATGAGATGAAAGGGTAAACTCAACTTTTTAAAAACCTAGCTTTAAAAAAGTGGACTGTTTTTATTTTCTAAGGTCATTTAACAGTTCAATTCCTGACATGGGTTGCCCCTAGCCTAGGAGACCTTTTTCTTACTCAAATTATTATCTTGCTTCCTTTTTTAACTCTTTAATTGTGGAAAATTTAAAACACACAAAAGTAAAGTGAACCATATAAAGAACTCCCAAATACCCACCCTTCAACTGAGTGACTCTCAATACTGCCATTCTTGTGTCACTGAGCTCGAGATGTATTTTCTAAAGTTACTTTGCTTTTCCCTAAGTCCCTTGGTAAAGAAGGCAGCCACTGCACATAGGTGAATTCAAAGGAGTTTCTAAGGGTACCTGGGTCTTGGGCATAGAAGGAACCTTCTACAGATCTCCTGAAAGAGAAGTCTGACAGCAAGGGTGGAAGTTAAGAACTAAGGGAGCCCTGCTGATAGCGACAGTCTGCAGAATCATTTCTGCAAAGCACTGATTCAGTCTTTCCTGGTGATGGATTCTTGACTTTGAAAAACTTCACTAAGACTACACAGTTTTAATAATTAATAGTCAGATTTTCATTTCTCCTATGTGATCATGAAATCAGTCTTTCATGAAACTTGAAATATCATAATCTAATATATTGGACTTTAATTCCGTAATTCTTATTAATTTTGGTATCACTTACTTCCTGTTCCCCAATTTCATCGTAATCTTAAGTTTTTTACCTCTGTATTTTCCCTCTTTCATGATTGCTCTCTTTATACACATTTTCCTGCCCTTTGCTTGAAAAACATGATGTTGATGCCTACATGTTAAACTTCTAAATCTTAGGAAATGCACATTAACTGAAATGTTTTTTTTAAAAATGGAGTACAAAAAAATTACAGAGTTGGAGAAGAAATTAGTGGTTGCCAGGGGTTAGGCACAGCGGAGGTCAAGGTTGGTCTGGCTATAAATAGCTACAAAAGGGCAGCACAAGAAGTCCTTGTGACGAATGTTCTAAAAGTTGATGACAGTGGTGCCTGCATGAATTTACACCTATGATGAAGTTGCACAGAACTAAAATCACAAGTAAGTGCATGTGAACCAGTGAACTCTGATTAGGCTTTGTGGATTACATCAATGTCAGTTTCCTGGTTTCTGCATCATTCTATCATTATGCAAGGCACTAACAACAGAGGAAAATATCAAAGGGGCACATGAGACCTCTCTGTACTATTTTTTATATTTGATAATTTTTTAAAAGAATGTTGGTAAATACTTAGAAACCATCCTTTCTCAGAATTATTCATGTTTAACTGTAGACTTACTTTCTTAATAAAAATTAAAGAACAGAACTTTGTAATTCATAAAATTATAATTCTGTCATTGTTATCCACTTTAAAATATCCTTGAAAGTGTCAGGAATCCTGTGGGCACGAAGAAAGATGAATATAAAATTATGAACAGCAAAATGATAAGGTTGCTCAATGAATAATTCTTACTAGAAGGCACAACATTTTTAAGATGTTTCAGGGTAAACACTCTCAAGGAGACAGGAACTAAGTTTCTAGCAGGTCAGCTACAAAGGTCAGCATCAAGAGCATACAAGGATCATCAACTGATGTGTAGGACGTTAGTTTAGAAAACATAAAGCCTCACAAAACAGAAAAAGGGGAGGGGATGTGTCAAGAAGGCAAAGTCAAAGCAAAATCTGCTCCATAATTAAATCTCAAAAGCCTTCCTCAATAAGGTTCTGTACTACTAGCCAGTTAGCAATTTGGCACACAGATCTAAGCAAACAGGTTTTCTCCAAGGGCATATATGTAGTTCACAGTGCAAATTCCACATAACTGGCTTAGTTTACTAAAATCCCAAGGAGCCTCGATTAAAAGATAGAAAAAGAGAAATAGGGAAAGACAGAGCAAATCCTCACTTGCTTTTATTTTAAATCATAAAGCAGCAGGGCATTCCATTCAACAGAAGGACTTTTCCCATTTCAAAAATAAAAACACCACAAGAACCAAATGAAAATGCTGCTTGTATTTATTACTTTGTGGTTTATTTTAATGATTGAAGAAACAAAGCCAATCCTACAAACTACTACTGGTCACCTATTGCTATGTTCACGTAAGAGCTCTACAGAAATCCTGATTTCATAAATCACAGCAATTTAATCCTTATACATTAAAAGAACTGTATTTAGGATTTTCTATTCTTATAGATGTACTCTAACAACTAGGCTAAGAAGAACAAAAACCAAACCCAACAGGCCAAAAAGAGAATTCTGGTGGACAATTAGACCACTGTGTTGCAAATTAAATTGTTCACACCTGCAGAATAATCTCACCAGCATAACCAATCTACCCTGAAATGCAGCCCTATTGTACCAAAAGGGGGATCTCTTCTTCCACTAGATCCTATCTTTCTTTCACTGATAAACTCTTTGGATGAGAAAGCCAGCAGCAGATGTGAAAGCCACATGGCTCTCTACAAAGCAGTAGAGCAAAAAGCAATGTTAAAAGAAATGGTTCCTTCAACAGCAGCTCGCTATCAAGAATGAAGATTTTATCATCTAATGCTGACTTTGTGTACAGCAGCTAGCTATGAGACCCTGTTCCAAGACTTTAGCTAACTGCATCAGGCTCAAATCCAGGAGCTGGACTCATTTAGCTACACCCTTGTTTTCAACCCTTGGGAGCAGGGCCAACGTGTAAAGTTAGAATATAACAAATCAAATTTCCAAGGGTAAAGGAGATAATACAGGTACTCTTACCTAATGCAACTGATAGGCTCTGAGCACAGTTTACACTTCAACACATTTTTTACAGGGAGTTTTGGTTTTTAAATAATTTCCATCATTTCCTATACACATTCTGCATCGAAAAGTCTGCCAACATATCCACTTAAGTAACAATGTGGCAATCAAGAATATCAATAATCCTTTCAAATTCATATTTAAGTGGAAAAATGATTAAGCAAAATACTCCATAAAAAGGTGTATCTCCTTGTAACCATAATGTTAAGTGAAATAAATCAGACACACAGGTTTAATTAAATATCACATGACTTCTCTTATATAAGAAACCCAAAACAAATAGGTAGCAAAATAAAAAACACAAATAGGAAATAGAGATAGATCTTTTGCAAAACAGAAAGAGACCAAGAAATGGGAGGGGGAAAAAGGAATAAAAAAAATTAAGACATGTTATGTATGTGTACTAAATGCCCACAAGGAATGTAATCATTCTTTACTGAAAATATGTCCTAGCAGGGCATGGTGGCACACATCTGTAATACCAGTGCTCAGGAGGCTGAGCCAGGAGAACTGCTGTGAGTTTGAGGCCAGCCTGGGGTACATAGCAAGTTCAAGGCCCATATACACTGACACCTAGTCTCAAAAACAAAAACTAATAAAAAATATATACTGAAAGAAAAGTGCACCTATAATTCAATTCTCTGGAAGGTAGTACAGGAAGATCACAAGTTCAAGTTCAGGCTGGGCAACTTAGTGTGAGACCCTGTTTCAAAATGAAAATAAAAACATAGCTCAGTGTAAAGGCCCTGAGTTCCATCTCCAGTAATGGGAGAAAAAAAAGGTATAACACCAAAACTCTCTAATTATCTGTATCATGTGTGATTTCACTGAACTGCCACAGTGATAGCAAGTTTCAGAGTATAAATTTGTGGTTACTGTTTTTACTAGTCTTACACCTACTTAATATTTTAAACTTCACATTCTTGGGATGCTTTGGGTTTTAGCATGTAGTTCTTACTATCACTCTATTTTACTAAGCATTTTCTCTTGAAGATGCAAATACCTATGTAAAATGCATTATAGAATCCAGGGATGGAAATGGTAACTAACACTACCTAATTTTTTGGCGGTCGTGGACAATGGACACTCCAGTATCTTCATAGGAACATGGCTATTTATCAAAAGCACTCATACATCAGAGGAAATCAATAAATGTGATGTACATTAACAAAAGGAAGGACAAAATTATATGATCATCTTAACAGATACAGAGAGCATTTGACAAAATTCAACACCCTCTTTTGATAAGAAACTCTTAGCAAATTAGGTATAGAAGGAATGGGCCGGGGCTGGGGATTTAGCTCAGCGGCATAAGTGCCTGCCTTGCAAGCAGGCAGTCGTGAGTTCGATCCCTGGTACCGATTAAAAAAAAAAAAAAAAAAAAAGGAATGGGCCTCAATGCAATAAAGGCCATACATGACAAACCCCCAGCTAACATCATACTCACTGCTAAAAAGTTGAGGGATTTTTCCCTAAAGATCAGGAACAAGACGAAGATGCCCATACATGCCACTTCTATTCAATGCAGTGCTGAAGTCCCAGCCAGAATAATTAGGCAACAGAAAGAAATAAAAGATATTCAAGTTGGGAAAAGAATGAGTTACACTGTCCCTGTATGCAAATGACATGGTCTTACATACAGAAAAAAAGATTATATTAGATACTGTTAGACCTTACAAATGAAGTCAGTAAAGTTACAGAATACAAAATCAACATACAAAAATCAATAGCTTTTGTATATGTTAACAATAAACAAGCCCATTCACAACAGCTACAAAAAAGTACTTTCAAGTAAGTTCAATGAAGGTGGTAACAGACTGTACAGTACACTAAAAATTCTAAAACATGAAAGAAACTGAAGAACACACAAATAAATGGAACATAATCCTGTGTTCACAGACTAAAAGAATCAGTATTGTTAAAAGGCCCATACCATCCAAAATATTCTACAAAATTCAAGGAAATTTCTATCAAAACTCCAAAGATATTTTTCATGGAAAAAGAAAAAAAATGTAAAATTTAAATGGAACCACAAAAGACCTTGAACAGACAAAGCAACCTTGAGCAAAAAGAATAATGCTGGAGGCATCACACTTCCTGACTTTGAAATATACTACACAAAGCTACAGTAATCAAAACAGTGTGGTGTGGGCATTGAAAACAGATACATAGATCACTGAAACAGATCAAAGAGCTCAGAAATAAATTCATGCATTTACAGTCATTTGATTTTTGATAAAGATGCCAAGAACACAGAATGGGAACAGGCAGTCTCCTCAATGAATCACGTTGGGAAAAGTGGATATCTACATGCAGAAGAATGAAATTAGACCCTCATCTCACATTCAAGTATCACCTCGAAATGAGTGACAGTTTCAAACGTCAGATGAGAAATGATAAACTACTAGAACAAAAACTTTATGACACTGGTTTGGGCATTGATTTTTGTTTTTAGATATAAACCCAAAAGAACAGACAACAAAAGCAAAATTAGACAAACAGGATAGAACAAATTTTATACGACAAAATGAGACAATCTATGGAATGGGAGAAAATATCTGCAAACCATACACTTCAGAAGAAATTAATATTGCGATATACAACGTTGCCTATTACTGTTGTCCTGGTGACCTGCTGTGATGTTCTGTGCCAATTTCACTATACTGTCTCAATTGGCTTTATTCCATCCTGTTCTTTTGTAACTGTTTGCAGCCTCACTGTGTGTTCACTTTGTATGCCTTAATTTTGTAACATGAACAGCTATTTCTGGGAGGACAGTATGTGGTTTGTTAACTAGTGATTTATGGTTTTTTTTGAGGTTTTGTATTGTTTCTACCCTTTTTTCTGTATTGCTTTTTTTTCTCTCTTTAAATAAAATTTTAAAAAAAGAAATTAATATTCAAAATATATACAGAATTCAACAGCAAAAGAAAAATTATCAATTTAAAAAATGAGCAAAGGGCCTGAGAAAACATTTCTCAAAAGAAGACATTCAAATGGCTAACAAGTATATAAAAAAGTGATCATCACTAATCAGAGAAATACAAATTAAAAGCACAATGAGATATCACCTCTTACCTGTCAGAATGGCTATTACAAAAAGATAAAAAATATATGTCAGAGAAAAACTAAAGAAAAGGGATTCCCTCAAACACTGTTGGTGGGAAAGTAAATTGGCATAGTATTTATGGAAAAACAGCGTGGAGATTACCAAGGATAATAAAAATAGAACTGCCATATTATTTAGTAATTCTGCTACTTGTTACAGATCCAAAGGAGCAAATAAAAGAGGTATCTGTACTCCCATGTTTACTGTAGCTTTATTTACAAAGCCAAGATATGAAATCAACAGGTAAATAAAGAAAATGTGGGACCATGGATTTAGCTCAGCAACAAAGCACCTGCTTGGCAAGCACAAGGTCCTAAATGTGATACCCAGTACAAAAAAAAAAAGGAAGAAGAAGAAAAGAAAGAAAAGAAAAAGAAAATGTGGTGTGTATATATACAAATAACATAATACTATTCAGACTTAGAAAAGGAAAGCTTATTTTTGAGAACATGGATAAACTTAGGAGGGCACTATGTTAAATAAAATATGCCAGGCATGGAAAAACAAATACCATGTAATATCATATAGTGGGATCTAAAATTCAACCCATGGAGATACAATATAGGAGTACTGGGGAGATGTTGTTCAAAAGTTATAAAATGTCAGGTAGCAGGAATAAGTTCACTACAGTGACAATGATTTGTATATGCAAAAATTGCTGACAGATTTTAAATGTGCTTGCCACAGAAAAAGTATGTGAGACAAGTAGTTTGATTAGCCATTCCACAATGTATATATATTTCAGAACATCATGTTGTACAAAACATACAATTTCTGTCAATTAAAGTGAATTTTTAAAAAAAACCCAGATGTAGTGGTGCGCTAGTGGTAACCCCACCTATTAGGCAAAGGCAGAAAGAGTTCAAGTTCAGTGCTACCACAGGCAACTTACGAAGACCTTATTTCAAAATAAAAAATATACAGGGCTAGAGATGTAGCTTACAATAGAGTGCTTGGTTAACACGTAAGAGGTCCTGGGCTCAACCCCCACTAAGAAAATAAAAGGGAAAAGGAAAGAAAGGGGGAAAATGTGGGAGAAGGGGAAAGGAAAGGAAATAAAAGGGAAAAGGAAAGAAAGGGGGAAAATGTGGGAGAAGGGGAAAGGAAAGGAAAGGAAAGGAAAGAAAGGAAAGGAAAGGAAAGGAAAGGAAAGGAAAGGTCAATTGTATGCTCATGGCTAATGAGCTAAGAACAAGAGAATAACTGTAATGGCATAAACTCTTGTCTCTCACATTATAGCCAAAGTCACACTGACATCATCTTCTAGTATTATGGTTTAGATCTACAGCATTCCCCATGTTTGGAAGGTAACTGGGTCCCTGGGGCACTATATACTGATAAATGGGAGGCAGAGCCTAATCAGAGGCAGTGGGTCTCCAGAGTGTAACCTGAAAGGGTGTACTCTTGTGTCTGGTACATCTCTTCTCTCTGCTTCCTGACTGCCACAGAGAAAGCAGTTTTTCTCTGCCATGCCCTTCCACCATGCCGCTTTTTGCCTTGGAGCCAGCCAACTATGGACTGAACCCATTGAAAACTGTGGGACAAATAAACCTCTTCCCCTTAAGTGTCAGTTTGTCCATGCAACAGGAAAGCTGAGTTGTTGCTGTGACTGTTCCTGACCGTGTAGTTTACCAGTCTTTGGAACATGTCCACAGGAGGAATTTGGAAAAGTTTGGAAATGCAGGCGGGAAAAGTTTGGAAATGCAGGTGGGAAAAGCCCTGGAATGTTATGAGCAGTGCTTGATGTGCTACACTGGTCAGAGCTCAGAAGACCAGAATGTTAACAATGTGGACCATAAAGGTCACACTAAGGAGATGTCAGTTGGGAATAAGAACTCCATTGGCAGGTGGACTAAAGGTCATGTGTATTGCAGTCTGGCAGATAATTTGACTTCATTTTGCTCATATCCTGAGATTTACACAAGACAGATTAAAAGTAGTAATATGGTAGAGGAAATGTCAAGGAAGCCCCATGTTCAGGTTCTTGAACGGAACTACAGTGGGAATTAGGCAAAATTCAGATGTAAAAAGTTTTGAGTTTCACCAGAAAGGAAGCACCTACAAAGGTAAGAACAAGGACAGCATGATTGCTGAAAAGATTAACATTGCGCCAAGTACTTCGTATCAAGGCAATATTCAGAAGGATAGCTTAAAGGCATCTCAGGAATTGGCTAGATCCTACCCTTTGCAGGTTCAATGGTGTAAAACAGTAAAGGTAAACTTCATTAAAGGACTTTGCCTTGAGAAGCGGGCCCCAGGGCCCCATGCTTATTCAGGGCTGACAAAGTTCAGCTAGCTAGGCACAGGGAGGCTACTACAGCCATGATACAAGGGGACCCAACTACTGCTTGAGTAGGCAGCAAATTTTGGTGTCATTCACATGGTTCTGTTTTTTTGGGCATGCAGAACACAAGAGTCGTGGAGTCATGGAGGCTTCACTCAAGATTTCACAGAAAGACCTGGTAGGTCAGGAAAGGAGAACAAAAAGACAATGTATAATATTATAAGGATAAAGCCAAAGGTGCTGGCCTCAACCCCAAGAAATTAAAGATGCCAAGAATATGTAAAATCTGCCAAGTGAGTACAGCCTGCCCAAGACAGAGTCATGTGACCTGCAACCATTAAGGCCACATGGGTTGGGCCACCTAAGCCCTTTGGAGCCCTCATCTTGCCACAACCTTCCCTGGGTGCTGGATATGGAGCTGCAAGATTTAATGTTTCCCTTGATGGGTTCTGTTCTTATATGGGTCTGATTCCTCTTATCCTCTTATTCTTCCCTTTTGGTTTGGGAATGTTCACCTTATACATTTTTTTTTCACCTTATACATTTTTATATGTTGGAAGTATTTAACTTTCTTTTTGATTTTCCTAAGTGCTCACAGCTAATAGTGTGCCTTAAGTCTCAGAGGATCTTTTGAGCTTGTACTTTTCAGGAATGCTGGAACTGTTAAGACTTTGCTAGTTCTTAGGGATGAATGAAATGCATTCTGCATAATGAGAAAGACATGATTCTTTTGGAGGCTGGGGCAGAATGTTATGGTTTAGATCTAGGAGGTCCCACAAAAATCTCTTGTGCGTGAAAGGTGACAGGCCAAGGATGTGGCTCAGTGGAAGAGCTCTTGCCTTGCATGCACGAAGTCTTGGGTTCAATCCCCATTACAAAAAAGAGAAAGAAAAAAGAAAGAAAAAAAGGTGGGATTAATTCACTGATGAGTTCATACTAAATGTGCTATTGGGAGATGGTGCCTGGTCAAAAGAGGTGGATCACAGGATGGTGTAACCTGGAAAGCTATTCTTTTTTCTTTTCTTGTTTTGTTTGAGACAGGCTCTTACTACAGTGCAGGCTGGCCTTAAACTCACTATGTAGCCCCCCCAGGCTGGCCTCAAACTCCAGGTAATCCTCCTGCATCAGCCTTGCAAGCACTAGTATTATAGGGGCAGACCACTACAACCAGGGGGAAGGGTGAATTCTTGACCCCAGCTCTTCCCCTGCTGTCTCTGCTTCCTGGCTGCCACCATCCCCCTCTACTATTCCGTTTCTGTTTAGAGCTGAATTACCATGAATTGAACCCACTGGAAACTGTGAGCCAAATAAATATCTCCTCCTTTAAATTGTAGGTGTCAGGCATTTTGTCCCAGGGTCAAAAAGCCAACTAATACACCTACTATAAAGGTAAATGGCCTGGCCCTACTTCAGACCTCCTGAATCTAAATATTATGTCAAAAGCATTCTCCATGCTTCATGCACACAGTGAAGTTTGGTGTAGACAGTATCTCCCAACATTCCCCTCCACAGAGATATGCTCCAGAGTCCGCATGAGATAGATGTCATTGATTCGCAATTCCCTTGCTGTCAGTTCTCACATGCCCCCACCTCACTGTGTGGGACTCTATGTTTAAAGGGTAATTCAGACTATTGTAAAACATGACTTCAGTGGTCTGTCCCTGGGTTGATACTAAGCTACCACCCTAACAGCTGCCCTGATTTAACCAAGGACCTTTGCATCCTTTGCATTGAACCATGATTGTACTAACAGAACAGGCTAGCTTAGAAAAGGCTCAACCCAGAGTTGTCAGCCTTGAACTCAATGCCACAGGTCAGTCATAACTAAGACTACAGTGAGGAGAGCTCTTGACCAGACAGTCAAAGAAAGACAAACTACAAGTGTTGATATGCAGCATAATCCTTTAAATTCAAGGTTTTTTTCCTTCAAGTAAAGAGACTAACCAATTCATTCATTCTGTAAAGTCTGTAATTCTATAAAATAAATTTCTGTTACTCAGGAGCTGCCTGTACTTTAACTACTCATTTAGGAAAATCTTGAATATTTATTGATGGCTTACCTGTGCACACCTTCCTAGATCTTTCCTGTCCAGATACTGAAATATATTGATTGCCAATTCATAAGGCAGTTGGACATCAAAGAAGGGCACATCATCCATTTCATTCTGAGGAGGAAAAAAAAAAGAAATACAATTTTGAGATATCGAAATAATTCATATTTGCAGCCCCTTTAAGTGACAGGTATCTCCCAGGACAGAATGCTACGAGTTCTCAAACTCTGTCATACAACTAATTCAAAAGTCACCAGACACTCTCAACTCTGACTCCCACAAACCTAAACTCACATGCACTTGTGAAATCCACATTAGTTTCCGGTGATGCTTCAAAAAGGAAAAGCAGGGGTGCTATTTTATATCCCATGATACACCACAGGAATTAGTGGAAAGGTTTGGGCACAGTCTCCTGATTTTCAGGACAAAGGAGCAGCAAATTGGCCAAAAAATTGAGCCTGGAAATCAGCAAGGCCACCCCTCCTCCCAGGACAACTGCTACTCCCCACCAAGTAAGAGGGGAGTAAGAACTCCCAGCTGCAGAAATGCTGACCTGGGTCACTAAAGTGTTTTCATCATTAGAGAAAGACTAGGATGGAGAACATGAGCAAAAAGTAAACAACTGGAAGGCAGCTCGGGATCAAGGTGAACACCATTTTTCCTTGAGGTTTCCTAATGCTCTCAGGGGCTTACACTGGTTAACCTGAGTGAGCCAGTGCAAACAAAGCAGTTCTTCTTCAGCGTCATTTATTAATGTGGAGAAATGAGAGCTTGCCTGCCTTTGGATAAGCAATTAGAGATGAGGTAACAGGTTTCAGCTGAGAGATAAGGCTGTCATGATCCTTGTAACACAAAGGAATATGAGCGCAAAACAAAGAAAAGCCAACTGTGCATGTGTACCCCTCTGCCTGTTTGCAAATCCACCTGCCAACCCTTGCTATGTTATGTGCTTCTGCAAAGCCAGGGAAAGCTGTGCTCTTTGTCCCAACAGAACTCGCTTAATAAAATCCATTTTTAATAAGCTTTGGCTGACATCAATGACTTATTGGTTGCAAGCAAACTGTTAATTCACCACTCAAACACAACCATTTTGTGTATTGCAAGGCTGTGGTCTCAGAAAATAGTCTTAGGATTGCTAAGGGATTTAGACTCTGATTTGGAGCACTGATTTGGACCCCACCAAGATTCAGGACGAAGATTGTTCTGGAATCATATTTCTGTTCACCTAGGAGCCTCAAGGCTAAAGGAGAACTCAGAGCACAAGAAAGAAATGTAGTGTTTAACTATGAAAACAATACAAGCAGAAGTACGAAGGCCAAAAAGGATCTCTAGAGGGGGAAAAAAGCAAGAGTTGACAGTTCTTTGTGGGAAAAGAAGGAATTGAATGTTAAACCAGGACAGAAATACTGGCCATACAGGGGGAAAAGGAAAACAATCTGCAACGGTAATTGGAAGACACGGGGTCCCTGCCTAAAAAAACAATAGGAAGTTACTGGTTAGGTGAGGTCACACACACACACACACACACACACACACACACACACAGACTGGCTTCAATCATCAGCAAAAGAAGTCTATTTTAATCCCAGTATTTGGGAGACTGAGGCAAGAGGACTGTCATGGGCTCCAGGCCAGCCTAGGCTACACAGTGAGTTCAAAACCAGCTTGGACTACATGGTGAGACCCTGTCTCAAAATTGGAGGGGATTACTCAACCAGAGACAGCTGGAGATTCCTCAGTACCACACTGGAGGCAGTCACCGCTGGTTAGGTCGTCACACAAGACAGACCACTACTTGTAGCCCTGGACTTCCTCTTGCTTATTATTCTTTTGGATTATTCTGATCATCGTGAAATGGAAAGGCCTGCTTCACTCACTTATAAATAAACAACAGAAAAACGTTTCTTACCCTCATATAGCCAGAACAAAGGCAGAAAAAAAAGCATGCAGTCATTTAAACAGACATCTCCTTTAGCAACTTGTCAGGTCTTTCTTTCTTCAATAGGTCCCATTCAGGACGCACCATGAACTAGTTTCTGGACTTGGTATGACTCTGACAAGGCAGGAGACACTGTGTTGGGATTTTTTTTTGTTTGTTTTGTTTTTTGTGGTATAGAAAAGTCACCCCTCTGATGCCAGAAGCCTTCTACCTTATGACATTCAACTGGCCTATTCTCTAGTCTCCATCCTCATTCTGGAATGCAGCACTTCTATCTTTATCTAATCCTAATCCTGCTACTGTCCTTGTTTTCAGCCACCATCTTCTCTGGGAAGTACACTGCCTGGAAGGTCAGAGAAAAGATTCCAAATGATGCTGGGGATTTAGCTCAGTGGCATAAGCGCCTGCCTTGCAAGCAGGCAGTCGTGAGTTCGATCCCTGGTACTGATAAAAAAAAAAAAAAAAAAGATTCCAAATGATAAGACCAGTTCTGGTCCTTACTAGCCATGCCTCCAGGCCAAATGCTTCTGAGCTTCTTCATCTGTTAAACAGATACACTACCACTACACTATAAAATGGGTATGATATTAAGAATAAAGTGAGATATCACATAGAAAAGGCTCAGCAGAAGTACCAGGACTGAGTAGGCAATAGAGGATCATGACTATGGCAATTTTCTTTCAAGTGTCACTCCAGCTCTCTTTTCCTTCTGCAAATATTTACTAGTCTGGCTCACCTCCTGCAGTACTCCTAAATCAGTTTATTGTTTACACATATTGTTTATACAGTATACTTGTCATTATACTATAAGCAGATGACGGTAATAGTGGTAGCAAAGGGCTAAGTCATTCCAGAGTCTAAACACTGGAAGTATATACACAAAGGAGCTTTTCCAAGAGAACTTAAAAATAATCAACAACTTTAAAAGTGTATTCCTCTATAATCACTCAAGAAGGCTTTGCTCTGGTCCATGGTGGATGAAAAGGATGCAGCCCACCAGGCTGTAGATGACCAGCCAATGGTGTTATGCCCAAGCACCCTGACAGTCTGAGATACCACACTGGTTTCACTTTGAAAATACACATTGCTGTATGGTGCAACCATTGTTGAAAGCACCAAACTCTATATATGTAAAGCCAACATTCCAGAGTCAAAGTTTTTAAATCACTATGCTCTTAGAATTATAACTAAACTCTAAAATGATTGACCTTCAACCCAAAACAGTTTAAGCCCCAGGTTTTCATACTAATGATCTTCCTTGTTGTTACCAATTGGGGAATAATAGGAAGCAAAAAGAAACCAATATATCAAATGAGGGAAAGCAAACCAAAACACCAAGTATCTTAAGAAATATGCAGACCCACAAGGTCAGGACACCAAATGCGAAGTTTCCTGCTGCCTATGTTCAGAATAATTGTACCAAGACATCCATCCATCCAAAGGCTCTTGAAGTGGATGCCGTAGTGGGGTCACTCACCCTTGGCCTTTGGGTCTGAGACTCTCATTTCCAGATGAGAATGCTGCCTGTTCATGGCTGAGTCCCTTCACAGACACTCACCTTGGCCAAACAAATGGCTTCACCAAAGCTGTATCCTGTCCCAGAGGGCAGTCTGTAACCAGTAACTAGTCAATGCCTGGGTGGATGCCTGAGCCTCTTGTCTCAGTGTGGACCTTTCTGCAAGGCCAGCCCCCTATAACACCTACATTCAAATCTCAACCTCAGAGTCTATTTTGTGGAAAGGCCAACCTTTTTTCCAAAGCAACAGACATGACCCAAGGTGGTCGTGTATTTAGTACATTCCCAAAGGTTCTTACACACAGGTGCAAAGACTTTAGTAGCCTACTTTCCTCTCCTCCTCTATTCCAATAATACTGAAATGTATGTACTTGAGAGTAATGTCATTACACCAACCAAACAAGTAAATTAAAGGTGACATAAGTGATTTATAAACTTTAGTTTGTTACTACTAGTAACATATCATTTGGAAAATACCATACAAAAATTAACAGCATGTTTGACCCTGTGGTTGAAAATACAACTCTTTTATAGGTACACATAACTTGACAAAGATTTCAAGCCACATCCTGGACAAAAGCTGCAGCCCAGTAAACAAGTAAAGCCTAACGGCTGCAGTAGAGTGCTTTAAGCACACAGATTCAGTATTTCCCAAGTCAAAATTTCACTTGCTGCCAGAGTGCAGAGAAATTCCTTGTTACCTACAGATACTCTCAGCTATCTGCATGGACCACCTCGAAGCAAACAGCCATCCAAAAACTTGTGAGCCACAATAATCCCACTCTACACTGACAGACTTAAAAACATGAAAATGGGTAACTTGCCACTTCAGAAACATATGCTAAGAAGGAAGAATTTAAAGACACTGTTAATACAAGAAAATTTAGTCACACTATTTTTAAAAATCAACATGACTATACTGTTTAGGGATTAACTATGTTCCCCAAAATATGAATCTTGCCAAATGTATGCTTTAGAAAACCAATAAATGCAAAGAATTAATGTTCCTTCAAAGTTAAAGAAAAGCATCTTTCTTATAGCATACAACTTGGTTTTTAATACTTTGACAACAACACATTATCTATCATTTTTACTGATTCATCCTGTATTACACATCAAAATCACCCAGGGAGTGTTTTATTTGGTGTGGTTTGGTTTGGTTTTTTTAATGACCTGAGTGACACCCAGACCCATGCTCCAAAATTCCACTGGTGGGACTCAAGCATCATTTTCTCAAAGGTTCGTTGTGTACACTAAAAGTTAAGAACCACAACCCTAAGTCACAGGGGTTTTTAAAAAAGGGAACTCCACCCCCTGTTTCCCAATCACGGGAAAAAAAATACACAAAAGGGTCGCATTACTCTTGTTAATTTAGGGTCAATGAATACTAGATTTTCCCAAAGTCTACTGGACTTACTCCAAAAATGCTGAGAGAAATTGCAAATAGATCCATCCCCAGGGAGGCTGATTTGTACTCCTATGTGCTAATGTAAGACTAATTCTGTAAATGGATTGGTTTTGTGCTTTCCTGTTAGAAATTTAATCTGTCTTCTCTTGTTTAATAGAAGAAGGGATAATTACTAAGAGCCAAATCAGTACAAAGTGAAAAAACTGACTTAAGGTTTTTGTTCCCAATGTATATCTCCAGGGCAAACAACAGGAAAGCGCTCTCTACGCTCTCTATGAGGTGTTTTGAGAAGCTGAGAAAAGCACCTCAGGTTCAAATAAGAGATCTGCAATAACGTTTCCAGCAAATCAGAGATGGAAAGGAGACTGTTTTCTAAAGGACTTTATCTTAGCGCTCCACATAATGCAAAGGCTGAGCAGAGGGGTCCAGCTCAATCGCAATCAGAAGGAATACAGGGGTTCTAGTTTCACCTGTACATTCTCTAAGAGGGGAAAAAAAATTGGTTGATTCGGGGAGTGAGTCTGAAACACTCTCACACCAACTTTGTCTCAAAACACATATTTTTATGTGCACAAACAAAAATGAGTATCAGGAATGTGAACAATGGTAGCCTCTGGGCAATACCATTAGGGGAGATTTCTGTTTTCCATTCTAAATTTCTTAAATAGTTCTATAGTAAGCACACAGCACATTTTTAAAATAAGATGATCTATGTCGGAAACACTGTCTGATTCAAGGCCATGCCTAGTGCTGGGGGAAGGGCAGATGCTATTAGCAAATGTATCAGACAAGGCATCTAAATCCAAAGAGCTAAATCTTTTACAGAGATAACTCATTCTCACGTAAAACAGAATAAATACAGGAGACTAAAATAAGCAATATAGATCAGTCCCTAAGGTATTCCACAGTTCATTAGTAAGTCAGCTATTTAGAACTTGGAAATCATTTCTCCAAAGAAACAATACTTCAAAGAGAGGTTAAGCTCCAAAGGATTAAACAAAAAGCCAATTTATCTCTTAACACTGAACCTTGTCCCAGTGTCTAGCTATAAGGAAGAGCAAAAGGTATTCAATACGTATTTGTTGATTGCACACACAGATGATATGGCTGGACTGCAACATTACAAAATCTAATCAGCCCAGCGCCTTGCACACGGTATGGTAGATATGTATAATAAATTCCATAGGATTTGATTGATTGATGTGGTACTGAAGAGCGAACCTGGAGAGCACTGAGTTAGTTATACAACCCCAATCCATTTTATTTTCTATTTTGACACAGGGCCTTGCTAAATTGTCTTTGAACATGTGATTCTCCTTTCTTGACTTTCCAAAGAGCTGGCATTACACATTCACAGGTGTGTACCAGCATGCCCAGCTTCTGTTGTCTAAAATCTTTGTTTAGAGGAGTAGGCTTTCCAATTTTGAGGCAAATTCTCACTCACCACCTACTGGTATGCGTTTCCTAGGGACTCAGGCAAGGGAGGGAGGTAGAAAATGCTAATTTAAAGGACTAAGGCAGTGACACAAACCTTCTAGAGCTTTCAATGATACAAACAGCACACTATAGCACACATGCTATAGTTCACCACCACTGGTCTAGGACAACTAGTGCTGGGGGATCTCAGGAGGCTGGGTTCGGCTGTGAAGGACGTCAGTGTGGAGCAAAACAGGCTGGACTTCTTCTTTCAAAGTTCACATAGGATCAGAGCTTTCAAACACAGCAAGGACAGTTAGGGAAGAGGTGATCCTAACTGGTCAGAAGCTTCAGGTCCCAGAGGAGGTACTATGCATGGGGGTGAGTTTGTTTGGCTAAAAGTTCCAAACACTCCAGGAACAATCCCACCATCAGGATTGGTTATATAATTTGTAGGGTCCAGTGTAGAAAAAAAAAGGAAGGGGGAGGCCCATGGTCAAAAATAATTAAGAATTTCAAGACAACAGTACAACATCAAACCAAGTTGAGGGTCCCTGTGAGCATGGGGATTGTGTGACTCCTTGGGCTGCATGCCTACAGGCTGCTGGCCCTGACCACCATGCTGTTCTCTGTCGGGAGTCCCCTCCCCTTCCCTGAAAAGTGACCTGCTCAGAAAGGCCTTGCTGGATAGCACTACTGAAAACTGCAGCCACTCCGGTGACACAGACACACTCTATCCCTCCTACCTGCTTTTTCTCCAGACTATTTGTTATCTGGCAATTATCTATCCATTGTCTAGCTCCCTCTTCCCCAGAATGTAAACTACAAAAGGAGCACAGATTTTTTCCGTCTTGTTCACTGCTGTATTCTCAGTGCCCCGAGGAGTGCCAAGTACTAAGAAGCCACTTAATGAACACTGTGGAATAAATAAATGAAGCCCAGTGGCTTCAAGCAGCAGAACTTCTAGTGAAGATATAACCTAAATAACAAGCTTTTCTAACATGTATTCACAGTGATCGTTTCAAAACGCACCCAAGCAAAGGCCTGCTAATTTATGAATATGAAAAAAAATCCATGGCACTGACAATAAAAACTTTTTATTTAGAGGAAGCAAAATTGGACTGGAGAGAAGAAGAATTAACATAGCAGATGGAATTTAAGCTAAATGTTCCAAGGACGGCAAGGAACAGCAAAGAGAAAGGGAAGCCATTCCAGGTAAGCCAACACAAAACTTCACCACACAGGAGACAATAAGTTAGCAGCAGCCTGAGTCTGTAATGGGTCTACCAACTCCAGAACCCAGGACCAGAACAAAGGCTTCCTATTTTCATTAATGTCATTCTTTCAGACAAGAAACAAGAGACTCTCTGAGGACAGGAACTAGGTTCCCCAGCACCTCGCTCATCAGTAAATATATACAGTATATGCTGAATGAACAGCAAATGTATTCCCAGTCTGTGAATACAGACTGCTTCATACAGTCACCTAGAGTGGACACCCATAGTTTAGCTATTTCCTGTCCAATATCCACTTCTCCTTTTCGCAAACCTTTCTACTCTCACTTTTATTCAACATGGCTTAGGAGAAGCATACCCCAAACTTCTCTCCAAGAGCGGGAACTGGATACAAGTGTGCACAATCTGACTCAAAATCAGTCACATGACCTAATCTGGACCAGTAAGAGCTCAGGTTCATGAGTTTGGCTGCAAAAATCACGGGCTCTGTCCTCTTGACCCTGTGTTGCTAAGTTCATAGAACATCAGATGACTGTTGTTGGTAGCTATTTTGTCCTCAAGGGGATCCTGCTGTGAACAGAGACAACAAAAGGAAAGCAGGCCTAAGAGACTTCCAGTTACACTCAGTAAGTACCCAAACAAGTACCAGCATTTGGAATTTTCATCAAGTGAATTAACAGATTCCAGCTTGGATGCTTTAAGCCAGCTTGTGTAGGGTGCTTGCCGCTCTGCAGCCCAGAGATCAGAATAAAAAATGGGACCAACCAACTGTGGATCACAACCACCAACTAAAGAAAGAAACACGTGCAACAATATTCAGCTGGCTCACTATCTCTAAAGTCTGGGTTAACAGAGAGAGGGGGATGAAAGTGTGGTTTTTAAAACAGGGTCTCACTATGAAGTCGAGGTTGGCCTTAAACTTGTGATCCTCCTGCCTCAGCCTCTCAAACTCTGGGATTACAGGTATGGGCCTCCACACCCAGCCTGACTACAAATTAGAAGCGGCCCAGAGTTGGGTGCTGCTCATGGTAGAACTTAGTAGTACCAAAAGTGGCAATTCTGAAAGCAGCGTAGGCCCAGCAATATGAATTCCAGGCAGACAGGAAAGGCTTTTTCCAACTACTGTACATGTAAAACTTGGATTTGCTGCGCCCCCTCGATCCTCCCCTAGCTTTATTTTTAGAATAGTTTACATACCTCTCCACTGTTTTAGGTATCCATGCTTCAGTGTTAACTGCTAGAAAACCTCGAGCATCAGGATTCAAGGTCCCAAGGAATATAGTAAAGAACAACATCTCAATTTCCAAACACCTGGGGGCAGCATTCTGTGAAGCAATTGATTCAGCAGATGACCCAGAACCCGTATTTCAATAAGGTTTCAGGTGATTTTTTTATGCCAATTCATGTTTCACCTGGTGAAATTCAAAGTTCAGAAGACTTAAGCTGAGCATGTGATATGTGCCTATAATCTCACCTACTTTGGAGGCTGAAGCAGGAGGATCCTCAGTCTGAGGCCAACTTAGTCAACATAACGAGACCATATCGATCCCGGTACCAAAAAAAAAAAAGTAACTTATAACGAGACCATGTCTCAAACGAGGGCGACAGAGAGAGGGGGAGAGAGAAAAAGAAAAGAAATTTGGATTAAAATTCAGTAACTCAATGCCCAGAGTTTATCAGCTGGATAACATTGGGCGAATCACAAAAAAACTTTTTCTAAGTCCGTTCATTTGTAAAAGGAAAATTAACACTGACCACATGGGACTGTTGTGCAAGAATCAAGAGAGAGCACAGGACAAGGTACATGTAACAAAAAACTTAATTAGACGCTATTAATACTATTTGAATAAACTATACATTATATAATGAGCCATTACTTCTTGAAACAACTTTCAGAATTTTCCCCAACTGGAAAGTTATAGACATTTTCTTTAAGCCTAGTTAAAATCAAATCATTAAGGTCTGCTGTTCTCTCCTTTTTTTTCTCTCTCTCTCGCTCTCTCCTAATTCTTAACCTGGGAGTCATGGATCGTGGCAAGTAATGTCGATTCTTCTCACTTAGTGAAGGGGGTTATTTTTATGGAAAAGGCCTCCAACTTCCTCTAAGGCTACTCTCCCAAAGAAGTCAAAGTTTTTCCTCCCTCTGCTTTATTTTTTGAATATATACAAATAGAAAAACTAATACGCATGGCGTACAGAGAAAAGTTGGATTTCTCCTTATCCGTTGCCTGGGCTCTCTTCTCCAAAAACAACCTTTGTTAAAAGTTTAGGCATCCTTCTAGCACAGGCTTGCCCAAACTCATACTTATTGACATTGGGGTTGATAATTTTTTGTAGGTCTGTGCTGTAAGATGCACTTGTGTATCTCTAGGCTCGTGTATGCGCAACAGCTCGCGACTGTAAGCACACTCACTCACTGAGTCACCCAAAATCTCTGCAGACGCTGCCAAATCTGGGGGACAAAACAGCCCCGGGTTGAAAAGCAACCTGTCCGGACCATGATGCGCGCGCATGGGGGACCATGATGCACAGCTTGGGTGTGTGTATGTCTAGCCATCCCTCCACCTCGCCCCCGCCACGGCACCACAGAGAAAGTTACTTTGCAGGTCACTGAGGGGTTCATTCTGGGGGCGGAGGCCGGCCCGGGCTCGGCGGCAGGGGACCGCCACTCACCAGGTCGCGGATGAGCTGGTCCACCAGCTGCTCCCCGCCCCCCGCGCCTTCCAGGACCGGAGGGGAGTGCGAGCTGCTCGCAGCCTCCGGCCTCACCGCCGCGGTCGCCCGCGCCGCCGGGGGCCGCCCCGCGCCCTCCAGGAGGCCCTGGGCCAGCGCCAGGTACCCAGAGGCCTGCTCGCCGCGCCCGACTGCCTCCTCGGCCCTTCGCGGCCGCCGCCGTTTCCTCAGCGCCTGGGCCTGCGCCAGCTCCTCCTGCCAGTGCCGACGGAACTCCTCCAGGCCGTGGTCGTCCATTGTCGCCGCTCCGGGCCCTCTGTGCCCTCCTCAGCCCGCCGGTGCCACGGGACAGTCCCTTCGCGAGAACTGTCCGCCGCGACCGGAAACCGCGGGGATAGCGTTTTGGGGTTCCGGGCTGACGACCACGCCCCCGGCTCCGCCCCTCGCTCGAGCTGCCTCCGGGTGCCCGAACCCGCTCCCGGCGGCTTCTCCGCCTTTTTGTGTGTGGATTTGCCAAGTACAGACGGCTTCTTCATTCAGCAAACATGCGTTGAACGAAATATATGGTGAATGTTTAAATTTTTAAAAATTATTACCTAAAAGACTCATTGCCATGAGTGTCCTTCAAAATACTTCCCCTCAGTTTGAACACACGTGTCCATTATTATTCTTGCCACTTTCAGAAGCAGTCCTGGAAGGCCTCTTTCTGAGTGTGACACAAGGTGTGATTTTAAAAAATACAGTGAATAGGGCCGGAATATGGCTCAGCAGCATAGTGCCTGCCTGCCCGCCACGCGCGAGGTCATGAGTTCTATCTCCGGTACAAAAAAAAACAAAAAACAAAACAAAAATGCAGTGAATGTTGCTGGTGTCTGGTGCTATGCAATAGGAAAAGCAGCTCTTAAAAACATCACAGTGTGTTCTCATTCATCTCATTCACCATGTCTGCAAGGTGCGACTTTTGATTTTTCCCCAATGCCAGAAGGTCCAGAAAAAGTCATGTTTTGAATCAGTTTAAGACACCAAGCCAACCACAACAGTTCAACTAAAGACACTTACAAAAGAGGACTTCCAGAACTGCTTCAGAAGGTAGCAAGAATGATGAGATAAGTGTGTTTGTGCAAAGAGGGGGAGTATTTTGAGAGGAGATTAGTGGCAATGTGTTTTTCACTGTCATTAATCTTTTAAAAAATTAAACATTTACGATATTTTTCAATGACGCCTCATGACAAGTAAATGAAATATGCACCTACTAAATATATTGGGAAAAAATTTAATCGTATGAAAAGATTTTCACAATATAGCAAGTAAAAAATCAGGATATATGCCAAATAACATATACTAGTTTGTTTTCTGTTGCTAATAAAGTTACCACAGACTGCTGAAGATTAAGGATAGGAGTTTTATTTTGGCTCATGGTTTGGAAAGTTGAGGTTGGACACACTCAAACCGTATCCAAACCATAGCAATATTGTATGATTCCCATTGTGTTTTTTACTTATGAGTGCATTGACACTCAAATCCCAACTGAAGTCAATAGGAAAAGCAGGATCAGAGATGATTTTAGTATTCTTTTTATCTGTATCTTAATTTTCTACAGTTAGCGTTATCCTACCTGGGATTTCCCCATAAAACAGACCCTGAGCTCTGAGCTTTCAGACAGCTTGTTTATTTGGAAAAGTGACTCAAGGAATGGGATAAAGCACTGCAAAGAAGGAGTAGATTAGCAAGGATAGCTAATCCAAAAAGCATTCTTTGAGAAATTTCCCAAATTGACCTCGAACA
This sequence comes from Dolichotis patagonum, assembly GCA_004027295.1. Taxonomy (NCBI): domain Eukaryota; kingdom Metazoa; phylum Chordata; class Mammalia; order Rodentia; family Caviidae; genus Dolichotis; species Dolichotis patagonum. Next base: position 92,479 of record PVJX010000958.1, read on the forward strand.
GTCAACCCCCACCCCCGCCTCAGCCACCAGAGTAGGTGGGAATTACATGTGTGTGCCACACACTGAGCCAAAAGCATTCTTGCATTGACTTGCTGTGGGCAATTTAGATTTCATTCCACTAAGACCTTCTAAGAACCTTTAATGAGCACACCTCAAGAGTGTTTTCCAGGATCTTCAAGAGGGGATCATTTATCCACTGGCTCTCTTCGCTTGTTGGAGAAAGGTTAGACTTGGAGTTTTAACAACTTCCCATCGCCAGGCTTGGTATAAATCAATGAATGGGTTCCTCCCACACCAAGGTCAGTGGAGATGACCTGGTACAAAAAACAACATACACATTGTGTAGCTAATGGAGGAATTGTCAGGACTGTGCAGAAAGCCAGTTGCTACAGCCATTCTAAAATAAAACCTGCACAGGTTTTATTATGCATAGAAGAGGAAGGGGCTGCTGCTTTTCTCTGGTATTTCTGGCTGGTTCTGCTCTTCTTGTTTCCTCTTGGTGCAGATGTGTTCCCATTGTTTTCTTCACAAACTTGAAAACTCTTTATCCATGGAGACCTCAGGCATGTCACTTATAAAGGACAAAGCTAAAAATGTGTCATAGCTGCTTCTCAGATGATGTCCTGGTCAACTTGAAGTGCTCGATGAAGCGCCTGTGGCAGCAGCTGTATTTTGGGTTGCTCATGTTCCTGATCACTTTATGGCCATCAAGTCCCACAGTCATGGCATAGCACAGAACTATGATGCGCTATTTAGTGTCTGCTGCCAATTAGGTACTCTTAGAAATATCAGTGATGAGCTGTCTTCTCCTGCAAACATCCAGCTAAACTGCTTCATCCTATAAGCCCTCCGTGTGGAGCCCAAGGGTTACTCAAACTTGCTTTAGTACTTACAAGTCAAAAGCCAAGTATGGCTTGGCTCTGCTGGTATCTCCAGAATTTATAAAACATCAGATACTTAAATCATAGAGTAAACTGCAAATTTTTAAACACCAACTTACGCTGATCAAGTGCAGCAGTTCCTCTCACCTCCTTTAAAAGAATGTTTAGGTGGCACACGTGTGTAATCCCAACACGCGGGAGGCTGAGACACGAGGATCATTGCGAGTTCAAGACCAGCCTGGGCTACAAAGTGAGTTCAAGACCAGCTTGCACTGCATAACAAGACCCTGTCTCAAAAAGAAAAAAAAATTGTTTTAATTTATAGGGACAGTCCAAACAGCCTGTGGGGCCATTAGTCACTCAGCAGATGGAGAAAACAGAGAAAGAAACATGCCAAGAGGAAGGAAAGTATTGTCCTTTTCTCAGTGATGTTTCCCATTCGGTGTCTCCCCAAATTTCTGATAGTAAATTCCTGGGCCTCCATTTCCTCAGATAAAAATAAAAATATATTCCCTGAGGAAGGCTGAGAAAGTGCCTATGAAGTTCCTAGCATCCATAAAGTGCACAGTATGCAGTCAAGAAGTGATGGATATTATCCATACTGAGTCTTGGGAGATAAAAGTTTGTGTTGAACTTGGGCTCTGTAAGTCTGGCGTTCACATCAAGAGTGTTCTTTGCAAGCTTAATCCATTCAAGTTCTAGAGTTGCAAGCAACAGAAACAAAATCATGCTACCTTAAGGAAAAGGAGCAGAACTTGAGGGATGGCTCACAAAGTGGAATTGAAAGGGAAATAACCAGACTGTTAGAATGTCAAGAACTAGGTCAAAATCATGGCTTGTGTGAATCCGGAATGTAAACTCTAAACCATCTCCATAGGATGAGCTCACTGCCTGGCTTCCTTCTTCTGAGATTCAAATATCCAGAGCACAGATTCTCCAAGTGTGGGCTCTGAACCAGCCACACCTGAAAATCATTTGGGAAACATTCTCAAGGTAAATTGCGGAATCAGAAACTTAGCAGGGCAACTCCAGTGATCCATGATTTACCAATTCTGCCAGCTGATCCAGGTACCAATCCATTATGAGAACCCCCCCTTCTCCCAGAGGACCCTTTAACTAAGAGTCCCACTGAGTCACATTCCCAACTCCTGTTAGAGAAGGTAGTGATAACCTGAATTTCCACATGAAACAGGGGAGACAGAGTTCCCCAAAACTGAAGAAGGGAAAATGGATTCAAGACCAAACTAAAATATCGATAGGAGAGAGACTTTAGGAATTCAGTCGCGGTATCTCCCATGCTTTCAGATTCTTCTCTACCCATTGTCCATGTGGGGTTTGTCCCCCAGCTGCGCTTCTGCTGGGACTCCAAAGAGATGGCTGACACGCGACCATCATCTCCGCCTCCCCAGTACCTCCCATCTCCCTTGTCTTTCTCCGACAGCAGAGGTACAAGAACTTCTTCATTTCAGGGTGAGATGGATCTCAGGAAGGAGGTGAGGGTAAAGAATAAGATCAGATATGAATTCACTTGTTCTCATACTCAGGGTTAGAAAGTATAATTGTCTTCTATTGCTGCTGTAACAAACTTAAGTGGCTTAAAGCAACATATAACTATTCTCTTATGCATCCAAAGTCCCAAATCAGTTTCACTGGGCTGGAGTCAACGTGCTGACAGTGTCGTGGTCATTCCAGAGGCTCCGGTGAAGAATCTGCTTCCTTGCCTCTTCCTGCTTCCGGTATAACAGTTCTCGTGCTCCTTGACCTGCACTCCACCTTCAAAGCCAGCACCAAAGCTTCTGGCTTCAGCTGTCACATTGCCTTCTGTCTGCATCCAAATTTCCCTCTTAGAAGGACACTTTTGATCACACAGGGCACATGTGGTAATCGAGGCTAATCCCCCATCTAAGATCCTTCACTGGTCAATTCTGCAAACATCCTTTTTCTACCTCCACTAGCATTCACAAGTTCTAGGGATGAGGACCTCAGTATCTTGGAAGGCTGTTATGGTTTGGATCTTAAACGTGCCCCTAAAGGCCCATATATTGAAGGCATAGTCCTCAAGGCAGCAGTGCTCCAAGGTGGGGTCTTTGGGAAGTGTTGGATCAAGGGCACTAACCTCAGGAATAGACTAATCCATTTATGGATTCATAACTTTATGGGCTAGAGGAAGGTTATGGAAACCTTAAGAAGTAGGTTCTAGTTGGAGGACATAGCTCACTGGGTGTGTGCCCTTGAAAGGGATATTTTATCTAGAGCTCTCTCCCTTGCTCATCTGTTTCTCTTTCTGTTTCTGGCTGCCATGGGGTAAGTAGCTTTCTCCACCACACATTGTCTACCATCATATTCTCTTTACCACAGGCCCAAAGACAGCAGAGCTGAGTGACCATGGACTGAACTGTGAGACAAAATAAACCTTTTTTCCTGTAAGTGAATTTCTGTCAAGCATTTTGTCATAGTGATGGAAAGCTAACACAGGGGCCATGATTCAGCCTTCTTTTTTTTTTTTTTTTACCATGTACAGGGAACTTTATTTATTTATTTATTTATTTATTTATTTTTGTACCAGGGATTGAACTCACGACCTCATGCTTGCCAGTCAGGCACTTACACCACTGAACTAAACCCCGAGCTATACAAGGAACTTTAGTATCTCCATATTTTGGGATGAAAGAAGTCTTAAACCAATCCTGTCTTGCTTCCTGAGATATGACTCTTAAATCATTTCATTGCTCTTCAACCTGCTTTGCCAGTTTAATCTAGTAGGACTGTTTTGGGGTACCCAAAGAGTTTTCCTTACCTATTTTTCTGGACTATGATTTAGTCCAGACAGTCTGGACAAATTTACTGATACATAAAGCATCTGGCAACTAGTACTTTGAAAAAGTTGAAAAAGGGAGGAGCTTTACTTATTTCTTCAAATTTGTCATCGCCAGGTGCTTGGACAGGCTAAATCAAGCTGCATTTGGTTTTTCGTTTTGCAACAATCTCTTACAAACAACTAGCAAAACAAATATGAGGAGTCACGATACAAAATTACAAGTCAGTTGGTTTTCCATACACATTCTGGCTGTACCCATGTATCACCACAGTCCTAAGAGAGAGCTCAGCACAACAAAAAATTCTAATTCATTAGGTAAGGACACTACTAGTTATCTATACTTTCACATTCTGTGTATTTTCTCATGGTCCACAAACTGACTCAAGTGATCTAAATTGTCCCACCATTTAAAGAGAAGAGCTTCTACAATAATCTTAAACCACAGAGTTATCTTAACTTCACTTCTGGCTGCTTTTCTCATAAACTCTTTTAGTTCTTTGACACATAACGATAGCTTTTAATCTCATTGGGATCTGCATTTAAAGTTACATTTTTCCTCACGAACAGAATGTAATGAATTTCATTTTCACCCCAGATACTGTCAGACTGTGCCTTGTGGTGAAAGTGTGTTATATAATCAATTCCTTCTGATGAAACCTCTTCTAAGGGAATCCCTAATTCAGCCTTTAAACGCCTCTGTGCTGCTCTTCTCACACCAATAGCCTCATTTTCTTCAAGTTCACTTGGATTATTTAATGGATGACTACAACAAGTGTTGGTAAATCAACCTGGGAAGGTAATTTTAGCATCTGACCTCTGCTGTAACAGTAGCTTATTCTCATCATTGAACAAGAAGACACTGAAAGCTCGATGCAATAATCCTCTCTCAATGTTTTCACTTAGGTGACAATACTTCTTGGTGTCAGCTCCAATTTTATTGTCATTTTCATCAATAAGAATATACATCTCTGCCAGGAGTTGAACCTGTTGCTTATTGAGATGGTTCATGTTTATTTCAGGCATCATTTCAAAATGTCTGATGTGTCCCAGAACACTAAAAGCCAGGCTGGTGATGCTGTCAGTGTCAGGGGTGCGTGCTCTATTTGAGCAAAATGCACAACATGTTCTCCATGATTCAGCCTCCTACAGAAGGACTACTGTGACCCCAGAGTCAAGGGCGTACAGATGACCCTTGAAGGCAAAAACAGAGCAAATGAGCTAGGTGTGGACTGCAGCAAACTGGAGAACAGACGCTTATCTAAAGCGGGAAGCCAATACTCTGCTCTGCCTGGTCTGCGGGGTATTAGCTCTGATCTTGCAAAAACTTAGTACCTTTGAGTTTTTCAATTAGCAACAGGTTTCATTTCCTAAAGATTTTAGGTGGCTGTGATGGTTCATGCCTATAATCCCAAAACTCTGAGAGGCTGAGGCAGGGGATTACAAATTTGAGCCCAGTTTAGGCAATTTAGAAACTTAATGAGACCCTGTCTCAAAATACAAATAAAATAAAATGCAAAGTGCTAGAGTTCCATCCCAGTAGAATAGACACATAAAAAATACATACACACGTAATTTGTTATTACAAAGAAGTTGTAATCATTGGCCTTTAAACCCAACAAAAACTTACTCTTTAGCAATCCCTGAACTGAGCCAAAACCTCTGTCATTTGCATTGATTCCTCCTCAGTTCTTGTCAGAAGAGATTGGAGACTCATACCTCAACTTGGGTTCACTAATGGGTGAGAAACACCAGGCAACTAATGTGAAAGCAATGATTTCAAAGTACCTTGTCTATAACCTGGACAAAAAACATAATGTAGGTAGCATTTCTGAATATCAGCATTGCCCTGGTGTGTTCTTTGCCATGAACATTATCGGTCTTTGTTGCTGTTGTATACTTCCCTACTAGCACAATCCAAAATTGGGAGGTAGTGCATTTGGACTTAAAAATTATCTGTAGCAAAAAAACACAATTTTCTTATTCTTGAGAACTTTCCTTTTGCAGATTCCTTTTTTTTTTTTAACGTTGCACAGACAAACTTCAAGGTCAGTTGCCACTTACAGATTGAATCATCAAATAGGAGGTTATTTCACATGGACAATAGTCCCTCGCCACCTCTACTTCTGTCCTTAGTCCCCTGTGCTTTCCCCACATGCCCTTCCCCCAACTATTCTGTGCAGTCGAATCTAGGGGTTTCAAACACTGAGCTAATCCCAAGTCCTTTTTGTTTTAAAGACAAGGTACCCAGGCTGGCCTTGAATTTACAGTCCTCCTGCCTCAGCTTCCCAAGTAGCTGGGGTTACAGGCATGCATCACTATGCGCAAAACCCTGGGTTTTTATGAACACCCTCTTGCTTATAATCTCTGCAGCCAGATTCTCAAGTCCCTTGGAGAGAAGTACCGTCCCCCAGAATAGGAACAGGTTCTGTCTTTGGGAACTGTGAAATTGTGTTCATCATGAACTTTCAGCTCCAACCTGTGCTTCCTAGAGCGATTCAACAAGAAGATGCAGCTTAGTGCCAGGGAGTACTGCCCACTCCCCACTTCAGACTTAGGATATTGAAAGCCGATTTCACTCCCAGCATTTCTCAGTCTGCCTTCTTAAGAAGCAACACTCCAAGGCAGGCACACGGAGCCCACACATGAACGAAAGATCTTCTTATTAGCATCACTTTGACTCTGACTTCGTGAAACAAAAGTCCAGAACATTTTCTTTAAATTCCAAGTCGTCCCTCCCCAACTTTTTCTATTGTGAGTCGTTCCTACCATCTTAGTTCTTTGTAACCCCATCTGAATTTTCCCTCTCTCAGCCAGTGATGCTGCTAGCCTGATGCTTCAGGAAGGAGCCTGAGTTCTTCCTCTTCTTCACCTCTTTTCTCTATAAGTCCTGATAACACTACTTTCAAGTATATCTTGCATCTGTCCATTTCTCTCCATCTACTCCACTACCATCTAATCCAAGTAGGGTTGCTAGGTAAAATGCAAGATGCTCAGTTAAAATTGAATTCCAGATAGACAATGAGTTTTGAAAATGTAAGTATGCCTATGCAAAATTTGAATTTCAGATGAGCAGATAACTTTGCAGTGTGCATGTGTCCTGTGCAATTTTTAGGATATATTTATGCAGTCACCCCTTGATATCTACAGATGATTGGTTCCAGGACCCTCTTAGATACCAAAACTCATGGATATTCAAGTCCCTTATCTACAATGATGTAATATTTGCACATAACCTATATACATTCTCCCATATACTTTAAGTCATCTCTAGATTACTTATGGTGCCAAATAAAATGTAAATAGCTGTTATATTGTATTATTTAAGAAATAATGACCAGAAAAAAGTGTGCTCATGTTCAATATAAATGCAATTTTAAAAAAGATATTTCTCATTCATGGTTGGTTGAATCCACAGACATGGAACTCACAGTCTCAGGGAGGGTTGACTGTACTCTAAAAAAAAATCCTTTGCTTATCTGAAATTCAAATTTAACTGAGTGTCTCATATTTTTATTGGCTAAATCTGGCAAGCCTAAATCCAAGGCGCTGTCACCAAGCCTGGACTGAAGCATAATTTCCGACTGGTCTCCCGCCTCCACTGTTACTCCTGCCAATGAATCACACAGCTGCCAGGGAGCTTTGGAAAAAGTGAATCACACCAGGATACTGTCCTGTCTAAAACATCTCAAGGTACCTTCAGTTGTCTGGAAATAATAGTGTCTTTCTTACCAAAACACTTTCCTGGGATGCAATACACATACTGCACAGTTCACAAGGTTTGAGTGGTGATTCACAGGCCTTTGGAATACGAAAACAAACGGTCACCAACTCAGATCCTAATCTGCTTGGGATTTTGACATGACAGTAGTGTAAATCAACATACGGTCGGTAGAAACTGCACTTTGAATTTCGAGTTTTGCCCTTTCCTCAGGCTACTAATACACTGCACAGTCTTACTCAGTTGTGCTTGGCGGCAGTCACGGTTGTAGGTCCTCACCAGCCAGGTGACCAGAGGGAAATCAACCTGCACCCTACAGCCTGCTGTGTTGCTAAACTGTGCTGTGGGACAGGCTACTTGTGTTCAGCACACTTTCAACTTACGATATTATCCACTTACAGTGGGTGTACTGGGCTGCACCCCAAGTCTGGGAGCATCTGCTTTCACAGACATGTCATCCTCACCACAACTTTAGAGCATTTTCACCAACCCTGAAAGAAACCCCGGCCCTTTGACCATCCTCTGTTGTCTTTCCCTGGCAACCCATGATTGTACTTTCTGTCTCTATGGAGTTATTCATTCTGGCTGTTTCATATAAATGGAACCAAACGATACATGACCTTTGGGTCTGGCTTCTTTCACTCAGCACCATAGTTTTAAGTTCATCCACATTGTAACATTTGTTAGTCTTTTGTTCCTTTTTGTGACTGAATAATATTCCATCGTGTGGCTATACCAAAATATATTAATTCCTCCATTAATGGACATTTGAATTGTTTCCATCTATTCAGAAGAGTGTTTCTAAGAAAGTAGAATAGTGATTAGTAGAGGCTAGGAAAGGGAATTGGAGGAGGAAAGAGAGAGGGTGGAAAACACATACTGAAAAATTTATATAGAAGGACTAAGTTCTAGTATTCTACTGCATAGTAGGAAGATTGTAGTTTACAAGAACTCTGTATAAAAACAGAGCAATTTATAAGCATTAAATACAAAGAAATGATGTGTGATTAAGGATATACAAATTCTAATTACCAGACCTTTGATTAATATATATAGGAATACCTCCTTTCACTAACAATTCTGTTTGCAAACAATTTGGTTCACAAACAAAAGAGGTGAGTAAAATTTTGCTTCCATTCATAAACTCCACATCGGTGACAAACACAACCACGGCCATCTTCCCCCAACAAACACAAATGCAAATGCTGGCATTTTCCTCAAAACTGTAAAACAAATTAAATTCATAAACCCAGGTACTACTATATATATTATATAAATATATTATTACACTGTGCCCCTTAAATACAATAGTTCTTATGGGTCAGTTGAACAGTTTTGAAGCTAAGTGTTTTGCTGCACACCTGTAGTCTTAGCATTCTAGGAGGCTGAGGCAGGAAGATCACAAGTTTAAACCCAGCTTGGGCAACTTATCAACTTAGTGAATCCTTGTCTCAAGATAAAAAGTACTAAAATGGGTCAGGGCTGTAGCTTGATCTCCAATGCTACAAAAATGTTTTTTGAAAAAAACTGCTTCTATGGACATTCCTGAACAGGTTTTTATATAGACAAGTGTTTTCATTTCTATATACTTAGGAGTGGAATAACTTTATTAATCCATCATCAGAGGGACAGCCACATTGCTTTTTCAAAGTGGCTCTTCCCAAGTGTGTCCCCAACAGCAGGGCACTGTATGCATTTACAGCCTCCTACGCAAAACTCTCTGCGGTCTGAAAAACTAAACTCTGTTCCACCCCAGGGCCTAAGCTATTCTTCCTGCATCATTCCTCAGCAGGGCCGCTTCAGGGGCCTGGTTCAAAGGAGGTTCACTTGGGCTCACGGTTTCTGAGGGCTCAGTCCCTGGTCAGCTGGGTCTATTGCTTTGAGGACTGCAGTGAGGGAGCACATTGTGACGGAGGAGAGTGGCAGATGAGCCTCACGATGGCAAAAAAGCAGACAGAGAAAGGAACACAGCCAAATGGGAAGGAACCAGGAACAAGAGGTCATGTCCCCGTGACCTACCCCCTACACCTGGGCCTGTCTCCCAACTTTGCATTACGTCTCAATGAGGCCACCAAATTATGGTCTCATCAGTGAATTATTCCACACATGAAATTAGACTCGTGGTCCACCTTGCTAAAGCCCCACCTCTGAGAGTTGCCTGGTCCCTCAGTACGAGTCTTTAAGGAAACTTCACATTTAAATCCTAACACCATCTAAGTAAGGCATCCACAAACAATTTCATCTATCACTGAAATACCCTGGTAGGTCAATGACTTTATTTGTTATTTACTTCTTTTGCATGTCAGTCTCTAGAATGTGTGTTCTGGAAGGGTGGAGGCCATATCTTGCTCACACTTATATTCTCAGCCCCTCACACAGAGTCTGGTCCCTAGAATGTGCTTAATGAATCTTGGTTATTTGGCTAGTTGAATGAATGAATCAATAAATGATGAAAGAGACAGCAGAAAATGTTTCTGAGATTTGCGTTCACCCATCCTAGATGCTCAATAATATTCGTGTTGCTGCTAAGCCTATAGATAATAAAGTTGTGTATGCACAACTCCACCTGCACACATGTACAAGTTTACTCATGCACCAAGCAAGAGAGAGAAAGATGAATTCACTCCCTTGAGAGATAAGTAGAAAGTATTATGACGCCTCTCATAAAACCCCAACACAAATACCCAGGCAGGCGACAGAAAAAATGTTTGGTCTATTCCAATTTGCACACTGCTGAAGAGATGAGTGTTCTCTCTGATTTTAATAGAAAAATCACTCCAAGAATTTCGCTAGGGTTGAGGGCTTTGGAATTCTAATTACAGGTGACATGCAATTGGAAGGAAAAGTAGGAAATTACATTTGAGCAAATAAGTGGAGATTGATAGGGGTGCTTAACAGTAGCAAAGTACCTTAACTGTTCAGAATTTCTTCAAAGCACTTTGCAGGTGGATGACACAGGCATTATCATGAGGGTGGAGCTGGGAATATCTGGCATGCATCTGCATCCTTTGAAGATGTGTCCGTGTCCTGAATCTTAATGTTTATCTTCACAAGATTTCTGCAGAGTGGTTGCTACTTTAAGCCTGCTGCAGTCTGGCTCTAGCCACCTCTGTAGCCCAATTGCCCAGCATTCTCCCTGTCCAGTTTCTGATCGCTCATCTTCTTAGGCCTCTCCACCCTGCCTTGCTCCCTTTAGCCAGGAACTCTCCTGCACACTCACCCGCACCTGCCTTAATCCTCCCAGATCTTATTTTAGAGACCATCATCTCCAAAGAGCTTTTCTCATCTCCCGCCTTCCCCAGACTAGGTCAGGTTCTCCATCACTGAAGATTTTTAGGTTGAAAGAAATAGAAACTCGACTTGAGATGATTTCAGCTAAAAAGAGAAATTGTTTTTGCTCTGAGATGTCCACAGTAGAGCTAAACTCCAGCCCCCAAAAGAGGTGTCAGGTCTCTTTTTTCTTGTTCTTGCTCTCTTCTTTCCCTCCATCCTTTCTTCCCTCCCTTTCTCTTCTTCCTTTTCTCTGGCTGCACTTTCTTTTATTGCAGCTGGAGGAAAGCATTGCTGTGGACAGTTCCAGGCTTATTACATCATCTTAGTTGCAACAGTAGAGAAAAGAAGATAGTTCTGACTCCCAGCATCTATGTGTACTCATCAGTATCCCAGGATGACTCTGATTGGCCCATCTTGAGTTACATGTCCATAATCCAGAGTATGTGGTGCTGTGATTGGCCAGCCCTAACCACAAAAATGCCCTAAATACACATAGTACATCGTCTACGATTGCTGGCCCTATCAGAAGCATATGGAATGAGAGATGGTCATTTCTCTAGAGGTTTAGTGATGTTGTCATTCACAGGAAAATGGCAGGGGTCCAGCACCTAGCACTTAATGTATAGTAAGAGTTTAGTAACTATCTGTGGAATAAGTGAATGATAACTGCTAGTTAATAATGTAGGCTCTTCTTTAAGATAAAAAAATTAATTTAAAAAAGAATGTAAACATGAGCTAACAACTTGGGTAAGAATTATACAATAAAGATGCAAGTGGCGTTTTTGCTCTTGAAAAAAAAATGTAGGCTCCACATTCTACACTGCCTTTCTTCATCTCTTTTTCATCTTTCTCCTCATTCCTAGCATCAAAACCCATAACACTAGTGTATGTTTATGGGGTACACATATCATAGTAGGTCTGGGGGAATGGAAAAACAAACATTGCACTTTCCTGTGTAGGTAGGAAGGCAGGTGGCACGCATTAGAATAAAAACAACAGTACAATGTAGCCATGAAAGTAGGGAGCTTTGGGTGAAAAGAGGGGTAGAGGAAGGAACCTGGTAAGTTGGACCTGAAATCTTTTGCCAAGTATCTAGTGGCTATCAAGGAACTAAGTGCAGGCATAGTGAAAAAGGATCCCTTTTCCTAGAATTCATCAGCTCAGTAACAAATGGATGAAGAATAAATGGGTCAAGACAGAACTGAGAACCATTAGGATAGAAGACAGTCTAAGGACTGGAAGATCAAGTGGCAGAACTATGTTGACTATATTTACACCTCACTGCCTGATGGCACATCTTCCTCGATTCCTGGAAACCCAGCCCAGAGGGAGCAAGTATGTTTGGTCCATTGCATGGGCTGCCTCGGATTAGGAGCATCTCTTGTCTAGTCAGTGACTCATCTGTGTTGTCCTTTGACTTCCAAGTGAGGAATCTGAATTGTTCATGATTTCTATTAAATCATGAATGTGAACCCAGAATGGTCTACATAGTGAGTTCAAAGCCAATTTGGACTACATAGCAAGATTTTTTTTTTTTTTGGTACCTGGAATTGAACTCAGTACCTCGGGCTTGCCAGGCAGGTGCTGTGCCTCTGAGCTATATCCCTGACCTTACATAGCAAGAACTTGTTTCCAAAAAATTTCTGCAACCTATTCTTAGATACAAAATGTTATAAAGTGGACAGTTTATTAGGAATGGAAATTTATTTCTCACACTTCTGGAAACTGAGAAGTCCATGTTCATGACATGGATAGATTCATTTTCTGATTCACTAAATTGATCATCATACATCAGCAGGACAGATGATTGACCTTGCACGTACCCACCAAGGACACTGAAGAAATGGTGGGCAGTCTAACATGGTTATTGTCACAGGTCAGAATTAGCAGGAAGCAGAATCTGAGACAGAGATCATCCTGCAATTTTTAGGGACACTTTGGCATTGCCATTAAGGAAAGGAAGACAAGGAAGCAAAATTCAGCACACAGAAAAGCTGAACTATTGATGTTGTCCCTGTGAACCTTAGAGTCATCTCAAATTGTGACAAAGGGGACCTTTACGTGTTCATGTTGGTGTGATAGAGGATACAGACTGCCCCTAGAAGGAAATAGGATCTCGAGTGAGACCATTTCTTCAACTGAGACAATTCTTACAAGGGACTGATAGCTGAAGGCAGTCTTCCGGTAGCATCCCAGGACCTGGAAGAATACTCCTTGCTTCCTAAAGGGTAGTTGTACTGATCAACTTTCCCATTGCTAAGAAAAAGTACCTGACACCTGAAACTTAGGGAAGTGGAAAGGTTTATTTTGGCTCACAGTTCCAGTGGGTTCAGTTCATGGTTAGCTGGCTCAAACACAGAAATGGCATTGTGAAAGGTCCTGATGGAGGAAAGTTGCTCATATCATGGCATCTAGAAAGCAGAGAGCAGAAAGAAAGAGGAGGAGCTGGTAACAAAAACACACCCTTCCAGGTCACAGCCCCAGTGCTCTTCTGCCCAAATAGCACAATCAACTATGAACTCATAAATGGAATAATCCACCAATGAGCTATGGCACCTCCATGACCCAATCACCTTCCCAAAGCCCATCACTGGACATGAGACTCTCCCTCTCTCCCTTTATTTCAATACTGAGAGTTGAACCCAAGGCCTTTGAATTGAGTTGCAGCCCCAGCCCTTTTTCTAAATTTGATTTTGAAATAGAGTCTTGCTACATCACCGATGCCCAGGCAGGGCTCAATCTTGTGATCTACCTGCCTCAGCTTTCCCGACTAGTGAGATTTATAGGCATGTATCACCATACCTGATTTTTCTAGCATATTTAAAAATATATGTGTGTATGTCTGTGAATAACTTACAATATTAATTCATGTATGCTTCAAATTAACATAAACAATATCAAGCCATGCAAATAATTGCCTTATCTTTACCAACTATGTTTCTGGTATATGTGTATATATCTACATGTGAATCCAGCTCATTGCTTGTAATTCTTTATAGTATTCCATTATATGAACATAAACGCATTTTGTTTACTCTTGATGGATATTTTTTGCTTCCAAATTTGGGTTATTTCAAACAGGAAAATAGTAAATACCACTGAACACCACTGAGAGAGTTTTAGGGTAGCATATCCTGTCACTTATTTTCTTCTTCCTTGCCAATAACCACTGATTTTGTTTGGGCAACCTGACGCCCAGCCTCAAGGAGGAAATCTTGTTGTATCTAGGTCCATTTTTCCAGTAAAAGACATAGTGGTAAACGTCTTAGGCTTGCAGGCCATCTAGTCCCGGTTACAAGTGTGCAACCCTGCTGTTGTGGCATGAAAGCAAGCTGAGGTGCCATTAAAAAATAGGTATGAATGGGTTAGAATATAAATTTATTTCCAAAACCAGATGGACTCACCAAAGAGGATGTGCATAAAGTAGCAAATAAGTGCACAAAGAGATGATCAACATCATTCGCTCCTGATTAGGCAAGAGCAAGTCAAAAACCACAATGAGATGTCCTACAACATACCTATCAGAACGTGAAAATAACAAGTAGTGACAACACCAAATGCCAGAGAGGATCTGGATAAATTGGACCACTCACACACTGCTGGAAGGGGTAGGGTTCGGAATATAAAATGGTGTAGCTACTGGAAAGACAGTTTGACACTTTCTTAGAAAACGAAACGCACAGCTACCATATGACCCAACAATTGCATTCCTAGGCATTTATCCCAGAAAAGTGAAAACTTATGTTCACACAAAAACCTGTAAACAAATGTTCACAGAGTTTTAGTTCTCAGAGTCCCAAACTGGAAACACCCCAGATATTCTTCAATGAGTGAATGGTTAAACAAATAATGGTACATTCGTGCCATGGAATTGATATTTTTATTGTGGTAGCAGGTTAATGAACCACTACACAGTACAACTTAAACTAGGGAAATCTGAGTAAGATCAGTAGATTGTATAATGTCAATGTCACTGTTATGATATCATTCCATAGCTTTGCAAAATATTACCATTGGGAAAAAAGAGGACAAACTGTAGAAAGAATCATTTTATATAGTTTCTAAAATTGATGTAAATTTACAATCGCCTCAATAAAAATTCTAATTTAAAAAAAAAGTGGAAGGACAAATTTGGCTTGCAAGCTATTGTTTCCCATCCCTGTTCTAAGGCAATAAATGGTGAGGCAGAAATTTTCAATTACCTGATGACATCTGTTGTTCCTTTTCTTTGATAACAGAACTCACACACATTGATGCCAGGCCAAAAGACTACATTTCCCAGCATTTCATGTAGCTGGGTATGGCTACTTGACTGAGCCCTAACTAATGGAACATGAGTGAAGGTGTTAAGTGGAATTCTGGGACTGCAGAAGCATGGGGTGGGGTGGGGGGATTAAGCAGCCATCTCCAATCACAAAACAGTGTGGAAGTTTAGGAGGAAAGCAAGACCCAAGGAGCCTATGATACTGATGTCTGTGTAATCGCAATTACAGAGCCATACTACCTTTCACAGGCTCCTTCAATATGAAAGGGAGTACATTTTTATCATTAAGCTACTGTGATTTGAGGTGGTTTTGGTTATCCATAGACTACTTCTAACTGATACAACAGTATATTATCTTCTTAGGTTGTTGTAACAAGTTATCATAAACTAGATGGGTTAAAACAATATAAAATTGTTCTTTCACAGCTCTAAAACCTTAAGTCAGAAATCAACATGTCAACAAGGTCACGCTCCTTCCAAAGGCTCTGAGGGAGAATCCTTTACCTCTTATAGCTTCTGGTGATTGCTGGAAACACTTTATGTTTCTTGGCTTGTGGCAGTAATATTCAAATCTCTACCTGCATCTTCACAGGGCTGCCTTCCCCCTGAGTAGCTGTGTCCAGATTTCCCTGTTCTTATAAGGTCACTAGTTGCTGGGTTAGGACCCAGTTTAATCCAGTATTACCTCATCTTTAAATTGACTAGATCTGTAGATATCATCATGTCAAGTGAGGACACTTTGACAGGTTTCAGGCAGATATCAACTTTTGGAGGTTCAACACAGTACATACAGTCAATACATTACCTTTTGCCAGCCATAGATAGAGAGGTGAACATTTGACCAATGGTATAAAAGGAAGTTTTCTGGGAGACTTCTAAGAACCAGCCCCCTCTCCCACACACCATACCAAGAGGAGAACACAAGGAGATGTTTTCAGTTTCAGTTTTCTGCTTTGGATGCTTTGTTGAAAATATAATATTTAGTCTTGAGGCTGATGACTAAACTAACATGTTACTCCTTGGTGAGATATTTCTCCCTTTTCAATTTTAAGTCTGCCTTCTTTTGGACCTGAAGTTGGCACACTTTTTCTGTAAAGAACCAGATAATAAACAGCTTTATGAACCATACAGCCTGACAAACTATTCAGTTCTACTATTGTAGCACAGACGTATCCAAATAAAACACAATACATAAATGAATAAATGTGATTGTATGGCAATAAAACTATTATGAAAGTAAGCAACGAATGAGCCAGATTGGCACACAGGCTACAGTCTGCAAATCTCGCCCTGGATTTCTTATTAAGTAAACAATTAAAATCTATATGATTTAAATAGTGTGGATTTTCCATTCATTGCTCCAGATGCGTAGTAATCAATATATCGCAGGCAAGGTTTTTCACACAGTACTATTGACACTTTGGGCTGGATAATTCTTTGTTGTCTATGCACTGTAGGGTGTTAAGCAGTATCATTGGCTTCTGCCCAATAGATGCCAAAAATGTCCTTCAATTTCGAGGACCAATAACGTCTCTAGATGTTGCCAAATGTCTCCCGGGACCAAAACTGTACCTGGTTGAGGATCATGGGTCTAGAGTAAACAACTAGAAATGAAATCATCAGGGCAGAGGGCATGCACATTTTCAGACTGTCCAGATCTGCCAAATTGCTCTCTAGCATTTATCCTTATTCACGTGCTCATCGGTATAATTTCAAGTCTAGTGACTCGCTTGCTTACCCTGAGCTCAGTTGCCTTCAATAAGGTGATTATTGCTTGAGCAAAGGACAATATATCTAAATTTTCACAGCAGGGGTGCAAGTTTAATCAGCTCTCTCTCTTGTGACTCCTAATCAAGGAATTAGGTTTTATTTAAGTGAGGTTTACCCTTTACACTTAAGCATTGATGACGCTATAATTATGATCTGTTTAATTTTTTTCCTCCCCTGCTGTGGACATTCATTTGCTTTTCTCTCTTTACTCAAACAACAAGATCCTCAGGGGGAGGTATCAAATGAATCATTAGGCAGTCCCTGGAGAGGGGGTTACCCCATTTTTCAGGTATGGGAGGTTAAACAGATAAATGTGAGAGATGAGAGCTGTCCTGCTCTGAGTCTAGTGGGTGGAAGGGACTTTCCTGGGAATAACTGTGATGTAATTGAATATTGAACTGAAATCTGAATCCCCTTGTTTTCCCAGTGGGTTTGGGTCAAGGTCCCTATTCTGTTTCTTAAGTGGATAGTTAATAATCCCAAGATATCAACAAAGACAGTATGATATTTATGGAGTACTGAGCACTTTGCTAACACTTGACATAATTCTCCCTTTTAATCCTCACAATAATCCAATGATGTAGGTACTCCTATTTTACAGATGGAAAAGTGGAGCTTTGTGGAGGTAAAAAAACGTGCCCAAGGTACCAAGTGACTGCGCGGTGTGGTGAGGGTTCAAATTGAGGTCTTGGTGGTTCGCTGTGTCAAACCACCCGGTTACAAGTCTGACTTTGATTCAAGAACTCTGTGGTTCACCAGCCAACTTCTGGCATCAGATCTGGCCTTGGCATTCATACATGACTCCAGGAAACACAGCTGTTTGGGGGAGGCAACAGCTGTTCACTCATTTACCACTCTACCAAGCCACACAAATTAGAACACCATAAGGTAAAGCTCACTCAGTCTCAAACACTAGGATAGGTAATTATTGTTTTAATTAAGGAAAAGAAATACTCAACTTTCTCCAGCTCAGAACACTTAAGCATTGATTTCTGTAGGGGGTAAAGGAATGATTTGGAGCATATTTATATTTATTTATATTTATATTGATTTTTGACCATAAAAATTCTACATGATCACTTTGTATGTTTGAAAAAGACATATTGGGATGCTTTTCATCCATCCACCCAGCCACACACCCATCCATTCATTAAGTCTTTGTTTCAAGAAATATTTACAGAAAACCTACTATGTACCCAGCTTTGGGCAAGGGGAAGCCTTCATCAACTAGAAACTCTATCTCCTTCCATTGAGAACTCTCATCCCATTGAGAGTTTGTCCTCCCTTGCATCTGGTGAAAAAGTTTTCTCTGAATGAAGTTATCTGCTGGATTTCCACAAACTGTTTTCCAAAATAACCTCCTAAAGCTCCTCCTTCATTAAAGACCTCCAACACAGAAAAGGAAGAAGGGGAACAGGTCAACACCCCTTCTGCAGAACTCAGAAAATCAGTCCCGTCCCATCATATTCCCAGCAGTAAAAGCAGCTGCTATCTGCTGAAATGTCTGCTTCTAGCTGCCCATTTAGGGTACTTTCTCTTCTTGTTGGTTTCCCAGGGTTGCCATAGCAATGCACTATATCTAGGAGGCTTAAACAACAGACATATTTTTCTCACAGTTCTATAGGCAGGAAGTTCAAGGTCAGTGCTTCAGCAAGGGTTGGTTCCTCCTGACAACTGTGAGGGAAGAATCTGCTCCAGGCATCTCTCCTCGGGCTTATAGATGGCCACTGTTTCCCTATGCCTTCATGTCATCACCCCTCTGTGTGCATCTGTGTCCTCCTGATTTCCCCGTTTCACGGGAACACCAGTCCTATTGGACTCAGTCCCACCCCAATGGCCTCGCTGTCTCTTCATTACCTTTTTAAGGACTCTATCTTCAAATGTAGTCATATTCTGAGCTCCTGGAGGTTAGAACTTCAACATGTGAATAGAGGAGGGAGTGGGGGGGACTCGAGTCAGCCCCATACAGCTTCCTTCTCTTTCTTCCCAAGTTCTCAGTGGTGGCATCCTGTGAAAGTGCACAAGAGACCTGTGTGATCTTGGATAGGTCACCTCAACACTGCTGTGGTTTGGTCGTCTGTCGTATTGGTCTCATAACAGTACCTATCTCATAGGCTTATTAGGATTAAATGACATTAGGGCCTCTGACACTCATATCAGTGTGTGGCAGAGTAATCATTCAATGAGTGTTTATTAAATTAAGCATTAAAATTAAAAAGAATTCATTCGTAGTGCCAGGCATCAAAACAAGTGCCTTGTGTATCCCAGCACAGTTACACCCCCAGAGGATCTGTTTATCCGGGCAATGCTTAACATCAGTGCTAGATTCACCAGTACGCAACAGAGGAATGTATACCTGTGCGTGTTCATGTCTCCACCATTCTTCAAAGTGCACACCATGTAATGACTACACGATCTGTTTTAAAACATTAACAGGAGCCACCTTGTAGTAAACGCTAACAGTAGGCTCTGGGCTTTACCAATATGACCCTGTTTGACCCCATGAGGTACCTATTTCTATTCTCACATTATATCTAGGAAATGAAGGCTTCAGGAAGCCCCATCTCAAGGCCAATTTCCCCAGTGAGTTAGTGGAGAAGACAGGGTAACTCTTTCATGAGCAAATGAGGCACTGTCAGATTCAGGGCTTCCAGAGGCTGGAAGTCTTTCCTTGTGCCCCACTTTCCCATCACTCCCTTCTTTTCTGCCTCTGCTGTATGAGGTGTTCCTATGGCCAAGATTTTGCTCTCTGTTACAGAAAACATCCAAACTGCTGGGACCCAACCCAGTGCCACCTTGCGAGCCCAGCATATCGAGGGGCAGCCTTCCAAACAGGGTAATAATTGTCCCATTAAAATTAATGTCCATGAAGTGAGCCGTTAAAAGCGTGCAGATTAAAAAGGGGGGGATTGTTCAATTTAAATCCAAAGGGCTTTCTAAATAGACACTGTATCTTCATTCTTGGAACGCTACACCCGGGCAATGGATCAGGCCCCCTCTGCAAAGACGAGAGGGATTAAGGAGGTGAGTCCCAGGAGATGGGAAAGTGGTTCTGGCCAGAGGCAAAGGGAACCAAGGTTTATCCAGGGCCCACTGCATGCCAGGTGCTTGGCATGCATTTCTTTCATTTAGTCTCTACCCCAGTCCTGGGAGGGAGGTATTATTATTCCCAGATTACAGGGGGCAGTATAAAACCATGGTTAAGAGCTTAGTGCCTCCGGCAGATTGCCCTAGTTTAGATCCAGGCTTCGTTTTTTTTACTAACTCTGTGTGCTTGGGCAAGAAGACTTATGTACCTGTGTCTCAGTTTCCTCATCTTGAAAATAGGACACTACCAATGTAACCCCCCCCCCCAGAATTGGAGATTCAGTGTAGGCAGCCTGGCTCAGAGCTTTGGCACAGTTAGATGTTGTAGGTGTTACCTATTGTTAGGTTAGGAGAACTGGGGGCTAGGTGAAGATTAGGGCCATCAGTGTCACAGAACCCACCTGTGATCTTATCCCTAACTTTGTGATTTCACCATGCTGCTGGCCAGGAGGGAAAAATCTCTCCTCATGATAAATACAGACAAAACTAAGTTCATGGTCTTCAAGACTATTTTCCAAGGGACTGAGGGGACTCCTCAAACCTTTGCAATACACTGCAGATGGGAAGCAGAGAATGGAAACTTCCTCATCAGTTCCCAGATCACTGGCTTGGATCCACCTCTGAGAGCCTTTCCCAAAGTTGTTAGAATCCCACTGGATTTAAGATTGGAGAAAGTCTCATTCTCCAACCCCCAAATCCTCAGAGCCCCTCTCCCCATTTCCTGAGCAGTGACAACTCCAGACTTTCTAGTCTGGAGAGGTGTCAGGGGTTCCCTCTGATTGAAAAGGTACCCCCATGTCACCAGACGCTCCCAATGCAGTCCCTGAGGATCTTCACTGAGTCTTAAATTTGGATCGCTCTTAACCTCAGCAGGAAAATAATATTCATTAGGAAAGCAGGAAAAAAGAAGTTTTTTTTAGACCGCTCCCGTAAGGGTCTTTCGGGTGCATCCGCGCCCCGCCCCCCGCACCTCCCCCAGCTCCCGGACTCAGGACGGTTCCCTCCAACCCTCCACCACGCCTCCATCAGGATCCTAACCGTTTACTAGGGCTCGTGAGGGTCAGGTCACCAAGCCTACAAGGAGGAAGGGTGTTGGGGGTGTGTTCAACCTCGAAGCCTCCAAGCGCCCAGTCAGACCCGAAACGAGGCAAGTTGGGTTGCATCTGGCCCGCCCTTAAGATTTTGAAACCACCCACCTCCCCACAACAAAACGGCAGCCTCGGAATATTTTTGAATAATACAGCCTAACTCGGTATCCGTTTCATAAAAAAAAAAAAAGCAAAAAACAAAAAAACCCGGCAAACAGGCTTCCTTCCTTCGCCAAATCGGAACTGGAGCTAAATTCAGGGAAAGGGAAAGGAGAAAATCTTCCTTCGCGCTCGTCGCCTCTGCGGGGTGGTGGCAGGTCCCCCCTGCAAACCCCCCAAGACCCGGGCGCAGAGGGCGCCTTCTCGCGTCCCTGTGTGCCGCGCTTTCCTTCCCAAACCGCGCGCCCCCTCGCTGCCGGCGCCGCTAGGGTTAAAAGTTACCTCTCGGTTTCTTCTGCCTGCAGCCCCCACCCCCCACGGGGGCCGGATGATGTAACCCCCTCCCCGCGCCCTCCCCGCCCCCCTCCACCATGTGACACTTTAATTAATAATAGCGCCGTCAGCACAACAAACGCACAACCCAAGGAGAAACTTGGTGTCCAGGGGAGGCCCCCGGCGGCTGGAGCGTAGCGGCGGCGGCGGCGGGCGCAGAGGCCGGAGGGCGAGGAGGCGAGGGGCGGCCTGAGCGCGGGGAGGGAAGCAGGCGAGCGGTCATGTGCCCGTGCCCCCTGCACCGCGGCCGCGGCCCCCCGGCCGTGTGCGCCTGCAGTGCCGGCCGCCTGGGTCTGCGCTCGTCCGCCGCGCAGCTCACGGCCGCCAGGCTCAAGGCGCTCGGCGACGAGCTGCACCAGCGCACCATGTGGCGGCGCCGCGCGCGGAGCCCGAGGGCGCGGGTGCCCGGCGCGCTCCCCACCTACTGGCCCTGGCTGTGCGCGGCCGCGCAGGTGGCGGCGCTGGCAGTCTGGCTTCTCGGCAGACGGAACTTGTAGGAACGCGGGGCTGTGTGGTGGGGCCAGAGCCGAGACCCAGCCGGATCGAGCAACAGGTACGCAAGCTAGCGAAGGAGCGAGCGAGAGCCTGGGCGCGGCATCTGGGCGAGGGTGGCCCGGGAGCGGGAGAGTGGCAAGTTTGGCTTCTTCACGTCCCTCGTTCATCTTCTTCTGCGCCCTTCTCGTGGAAGCGTCTGCGTTCCCCTCTCCTACTGGTCCCCATCCCTGCTAGGGAGACTCGGGCTCACTGTTTCTGTCCCTTTCTCCCTGTCTCAAGTGCATCTTTCCACTCTCTAGCGCGGTGACTGTGGGGAGGACTTCAGCTCCATAATCGCCACCAGCCTCACAGAGTAAACACACAACACGAGTAAAAGTGCACTTGCCATAGAACGTGGTTACCAGCCACAGGTAATTATTATGCACCTACCAAGCAAGCGCAGGCCATTCCTGAGTCGCCATCGTCTCCATCACTCTCTTCGTAGCCCTGGGGTGTCCCCTCCCACTTTCTGGATCCCCATGGACTGGCTGGCTGAGTCTTTCACCCCAAGGCCCGCAAACTTGTCAGTTTTCTTCGGTCCTGCCAACTTGGTCGCTCCTTCTCCGGAAAGGTGTCCTGTTCGAGGAGCTTGGCCTCCTGTCACCAGACAGTGGTAACTGAGCCGATGAGATGTCCTAGAAGTGGGATGGAATCTGAGGGTTCTCGGGAAACTCCAGGGAAGTCCTAATGAGAAGCATGCATTATGCCCCTTCTGGTGCTAGGCTGTGTAGGGAGGGAATGTTTTGAGTGCTTGCTGTCTAGGTACTGCGCAGAGGCGGCTACTGAGCGTCTAGGGTGTTTGGTGCTACTAGACCACTGAGGTGCGGCAATTACTGCGCACTACCTGTGCGCCTGGCACTGTGGTAGGCGCTTTGGGGGAGCAGACCTGTAAGGATCCGGTTTCCAAGTTGTGGAATAAGAGAGAGGCGCTGCAGAGTGGGGGGTGGAGAGAATCAGGTGCCCTCAGACTGAGGTCACCAAGGTTAGTGGGAGTAGGGGCAAAGGTTAAAATCAAAGGGCAGCGAGCCGGCGGCACCTGGTTGCCCCGCTGTCCTCTGCGCGCTCCGGTCCGGGCCGAGCCCCGCGAGGCCCCGACACCTCGGGAAGCTGGCGCTGTGCCCGCACGCGAGGCCCGAGCGTCTGCGCCCGCGGGGAGAGGCGGCAGCCGGAGCGTGGGGGGTGGCAGCGCCCGGGGAGCTGCGGGGGTGCGCGGGGTGTGAGCCGGGAGCGCGGGCGACAGATGTCGTGTGGGCCCGCGCAGCCCAGGCACTGGCGATGGGAAGTGCGGGCTTTGGGGCGCTCTCTGCCTGACTCCCGGGTGCTGAGGTCCCATCCGCTTCTCCCTGCCCTCCCACATCCTGGCCAGAAGGGGCCAGACTGGGGCTGCGGAACCCAAAAGGGCGGAAACAACATTTTGGACCAAGTATAGGAGACCAAATAACGGGAGGCAAACGACAGGACTTGAAGTCCAAAGCGTGGCATTTTGGGAAAAGGCAGAAAGAAGGGCAAAAGGAGCAGGGAGCAAGGTCAAAAGATGGGGAAAGAATGTTGGGGGAACGAGAGAAAGATACTGTCTGGAGAACAAATCGCGAGTGGGAAAGTGAATTAGAAAGAAAGATGGGAAGAAAAAGGGGAAGCTAATAGAAATGCGGGGGGCGGGGCGCGACTTCTCAGGGTTTGGGGGTACGAACTGGATTATGGGGATGTCCGGCGCGGCACAGTGTGTGGCTGGAGGCGGGGTACTCCCGGGGCTCCTAAAGTTCAGGCTCCCTAAGTTGAGGCCGCAGTTTGGGCGGACAGGCTGCGCCCTTGTACTCCCAAATGCAGAGACGGAAGGTGGGAATCAAGTCCACCGCGAGGCGGGGCGGGGTTCGCTGGAACGGTGCTAACGCGAGGGGTTGGCAGGTAAGTGTCATCATAGAAGCTACTTCCGCTTGCTCACTCTGGTTCTGTGTCAGAGTCATTTGCACCCTGAGTCCTGATTCGGAGCCACCTGCTCTGAATGGCCCTCTCTGGGTTCTTCTCCACCCACTGTGTCCCTCCAGGGGCGTCCGCAGCACCACACCCTCCAGGCTTGTCAGGCCTCTGGCTCCCTGACCCCAGGATGCCCCCAGGTTTTCCTCCACACCACCCCCTTCCTGCACTAGCCGCAGGGGCTTCCCCATGCTTGGGCTCTTTGCCTGGCAGATCGAATTCTCTCCTCACTGCCTACATCCTGACCTCAGAAGACCTGCAATTCCAACTTTTCTTGGGTTTGCGCTTAATTTTTTCCATCTTTTCCAGCTCCAGGGAGTTAGGTAGAAGTGAAAGTCCATCCAGTGGAGAAAGACAATTTGTTGAATTCTGTGCTGGATGTAGGGTGCTGGCCACTTTCCTCACCCTGGTGGGGAAATGGGATGTGCACACCCTACCGTAGAGTCTCAGGGAGGCCTATGTCTGAGACATTTAAGGATGGTCTGTTAGGTGTTAAGATTGAGTTTGCTGTATGCAGACTAGTCGTCCAACAAACTTGTTCTGACCTCTTCTGCAAGCCAGCAACAGTTTTCTCAGAAGTCGTCATTTAAAAGAAAAGAAAAGAAACAAAAACCCAAGACTCAGTTTTCCTGTATGTAAAAGGGGACAAGAATAGTGCTGAATTTAGCTGGGTTCATGTGGGTGGCACAGCGTTATGGTTCCAGTACCCTGGGAAGCTGAGGCAAGAGGGCTACAAGTTTGAGGCCAATCTGAGCAATTTACCAACCCTGCCTCAAAATAAAAAATTGAAAATTATTTAGGAGGGCTGGGATTATACATCACTAGGTTCAATCCACAGTACTGGAAAAAAAAAGTGCTGAATTTAGTGCATGGGTATTGCTAAGAGGGTAAATAAATTCACATGCAACAGTACCTGGTGTGCAAGAAGTGTATGTAAAAGTGAGCTATTGTGATTTTTTTTTTTTTTGGCACTAGGGATCGAACTCATGACCTCATGCTTGCCAGGCAGGCACTATGCCACTGAGCTATACCCCCAGCTGGTGTTGTGATTATTAGTGTGCACTCCATGTATTTCTTTCCTTAAGTAGTCCATTATTGTTGGAGGGCACACCTTTCCTACTTACCCTCTTGGGAAACCCCTGTCAGAAGGGTGAGGATGGTATGACAGTTAAGAGCACTGACTTAGGGCCCAGAAGTACCTGCATTTAAGCACACAGCCAGAGATAGGGGAGCAGCTCAGTGTACAGACCTTGCTTAGCATGTGCAAGGCCTTGGGTTTGATCCTCAGCCCCTCAAAATAAATAAATGAATACTCAGTCACTTGCTGGCAGTGTGACCATCCGTTGAGCCAGTGGCTCACTTTTCCTCTCTGGGTAAACTGGATCTATATGGGTCCAAGGTGTCAGGGAGGAGGTGACAAGAAATCCATTTCAGTGTCTGGTGCCTGGCTGGCTCTTGGTTCCTTCCAGTTGAAATAAAGAAGGCTGTTCTTATTACATCAAAGGGGAAACAGAGGCAGAGAGTGTCCGTGTGAGTCATCCTAAAGTTGGAATTGGAGTTCAGGCTTTGAGGGGATGCATCCCCACCCCCACCATGGCTTGGGGACTCCAGGAGGAGGGGGACAGAGAAGATACCAGTGAGCTGGAGGGGAGGCAGTAAATTCCTGCACTCCAGAGATTCCCTTTCCCAGAGCGCCTAGGGGCAGGCTCCTCCGAGGCTGAGGAGGCTGCGGGAGGATGGGTAAGATTTAACCAGTCACCACTCCGAGATACCAGAGAGGAACAAAAGATGCTTTATGGTGAGCGTTGGCTCGTGGAGGGAGGGAGTCCTGGAGGGAGGGAGGGAGGGAGGGAGACTCGTGCCCTGGGAGAGGACGGGAAGGGAGAGAGAGGAGCCGAGGAATCTGCCCGGGAGAGGGACAAGGGGTGGGCAGGACCCTGCCTTGGGACCAGGGGATGGAGAGACGGGGATGGCAGACTCCAGAGGCGACATAGTCAGCAGCTAGGAAGCTAATGGGCCGCCAGGACCCTGCTGTAATGAATTAATGACGGGCTGGTCGGCTGGCCAGACACACTAACTGGTTCTTGGCAGGTACTTTGGGGATTAAGTGGTTAAACCTGGAGGCGCTTCCCGAAGGCTCCCCTCTGCTCCCGCTGCGCCCCTGCCAGGATTACTTTGAGCGCTTGAAAGCTTGGGCTTCTGCTTGGCGAGGGGTGGGAGGCAGCCAGGCAGGAGGACAGCTGTTGGGGAGGAACCTCCCGGGAAGGGGCCAGATGTGGACTGCCATAGCAGCCTTCCTGCCACATGCTCCCTGTCTGGAGTCATCCCCTCGCCTAGAGAGAGGCCACAAGTGCACAAGTGACTGAGCTGTGGATGTAAAAACAGCCTCACCAGGGGGATAATTAAATCCGCCCCAGATGTGGGCTGGGCGGGCTTTGGCGCTCACACACCTTACATTGAAAAGGCAGCTTTTCAGCCTACCTTGGAAGGCTGGAAGGAGCCAGGCTTCTGTCTCCCTGGGGTCCTCACTAGTATTTGCAGGGTAGGATTTCACAAGTGCTTTGAGCTACCCCATGGTGTTCTAGCTCCTGGTGACTCGCTTGTCACTTGTGCCCAACTACGTGCTGAATAAACGAGGCAGTCAGAAAGTATGCAAGAATAATTCTTATTGTCTCCCAAATGAGCCCTCTCCTCCCCCGTGAACCTAAGGTCTCACCCTGCTGGGCAAATGCTCTACCTCTGAACTGAATCTCCAGCCCTTTAAAAATTGTATTTGCCTTTGAACTTGTGATCCTTCTGCCTCAGTCTCCTGAGTAACTGGGATCATAGGCATGCACCACTGCTCCAGGCTCAGCTTCTGTTTCTTTCTCTTATTCAGTTATTAATATTCTGTTAGTAGTAACCGTGTTGATGGTACAGGGCCTCTGGCCTGGCAAGTACTCTACCCTGAGCCACCCAACCCTCATCTGTTGCTGAGTGCTTACCTAGTACAGGGTACTGTGGTCACAGGCAGGACCAAGTCAGAGAAGCATCTGCTCTTTTGGAACCTATATTTGGGTGGGTAGAGACAGGCATCAATTCACAATACAGCAAGTAAATCGGGGAGCTTGTTCTGTTTTCCTCCAAAATTTCATGGCTTCAAACAACTATTACTTTATGCTTGTGTACACAGTGGGGTGGGAATCTGGTCAGGGCAGAGGGAGGGATGACACACTTCTGATGCAGGATGGCGTGGACAGAATTCACAGCTGTGGTACATCTTCAGGCATATTCCTGGCTATTGCTGCTGGGAGTGTCAGAGCCTTTTATTTTTTATTTATTTTTCTTTTTTCATGGTACTGGAGGTTGAACCCATGGCCTATAGCCCAAGCTATATCCCCAGGAAATTTTTAATTTTCTATTTTGAGGTGAGGTCTTGCTACATTGCCAAGTTGCTCAGGATGGGTTCACGCTTGTGAACCCTTCTGCCTCAGCCTCCCAGAGTGCTGGGATTACAAACATGTACCACCACAGCCAGCTCAGACCTTTATCTTGTAGCCTGGGCTTCCTCCCAGCATGGCAGCCTCAGGGTTGGATCCAGACATGCTAACTCAGAGCTCCGACAACAAGCAACCAGGGAAACTAGGTGGAGAGGCTTTGCTTTTCTGACTGTGCTTCAAGAGTCACTTCAGTCAGAAGCAGTCACAAGCCAGTAAAGATTCCAGGGGAGTGACTTACACTTTATCCCCTGGGGATTGGCAAGGTTCTGGGACAGGAAATCCTGTTGTGGCCATCTTTGAATTATGCGGTCTAACACAGATAACTCCAGAAAGTCCTAATGGTGCTGAAGGTCACACACAAAGGCAATGCACTAGATGCCTGCTGCAGGGCCTAGGTAAGGGCTTCTTGGGGAGGAAGGTTGAGAAGGAGCCAGCCTTGCAAAGACCTGGAAAAAGGTGAATTAGCTTCCCATTGTGAACTCTCCGGGACAGGGAACCGGTGTGGTCCCTGGTTGGATTTCTATCATCTAAGAATTTCCACCATTCAACTCAGCCATCTCCCTTCTCTCTCTCCTGCCCTAAACTGCTGCACCTATTTTGGGTGGGGCATTTCTGTTTTAGGCCACATGAGTAAGATGTACTCTTTGACTACTATTACATGCTCAGGAAATAAGAAATCTCCTTGCCCTCCTATGGAGAGAAAATTTGCTTCCCACGAGGACTGCCCCCAGGGTTTTGCTCCCATGAGCCTTTGCTCCATGGGTCAGAGATGCAAGCAGGAAGCAATTGAGGTGCTTCGCAGAAACTAGGTATTCTTCCATTGAAAAATAACTTTTGTGTTGATTGGGAAAAAAAATTCCATGTGCATTGTCAGTGGTTTGGGAAGTGCTGAAGAAAGTTGCAGTCTCATCTACTTGAGAAAAAGGGCGCAGCTTTGGGCAGAAGATCTAAACAGTGCCGCTGAGCCTTTCCAGTGGGTCCAATTTTCTGATAACCTCCTGCTGCCCGTCACCACTGGCTCCCTAAGGAGAACTGATCACCTTTCCCACATAATGTTCCCTTTTCCAGCTGGATGAGAAATGTGGGGCCCTGGTCCCTCTCCATGAACTGGACTCCTTCTGTGGACCCCTTAGCATGGTAGATGCTCCCTAGAAACCTCCAGCTGCCCTAACCAGACCCTGGCAAGTTAACAGATCCAAACCTGTTAATCTGCATAATCTGAGCAGTGATGGGTTTGGTGTTAATGGACTGAATTCTGTATTTTGGATTTTATTAAAGTGACATCTCTGGAGAATGGGAAAATGTTCCATGAGAAGGTGGCTTCCTGGAAGTAGTGTGCTATTTTATTTTTATTTTTATTTCCAGGACTGTTGATTGAACTCAGTGGTGCTCTACCATTAAGCTATATTCACAGCCCTTTTTATTTTTTATTTTGAGTCAGAGTCTACGTTGTCCAAGCTGGGTTTGAACTTGTACCCTTCTGCCTCAGCCTCCTGAGTATCAAGGGTGACAGGCATGAACCATTGACCATGTTTTTGTTTTACTGTTCTCGTTTTTAGATAACATCACCTTGGGCTGAGGCTGTGGGTCAGTGCTATAGCCTGTGCTTAGCACGCACAAGTTCTTGAGTTTGATCTCCAGCACCAAAAAATAAAACAAAAACCTACTACTAGGGAAAAAAAGCCTCCAAATCTTCATCCCAATTCAAAAATAAGCATTTTTTAAAACTTTGAAATAGTGTCAATAAAAGCTGTATATGTACTTATAATTCTCTCTGTCTCTCTTCCTCTCTGTCTCTGTTTCTCATGCTGGGGATCAAACTCAGCACGTTAGGCAGGTGCTCTGCCTCTGAGCTACATCCCAGACCACTTATATTTCTTTTAATAAAGGTGTATATTTGAACTTAAAAAGAGATCATAGTTGACTGGTTTTAGCTCACTAGTCACTGTTAACATTTTAGTGTATTTCTTTCCATGTAAAATTATGTGCATAAGTACTTTGTCATGTGTGTGGAAAGAACAAATAGGATTACTCTAAATACATTATCTGTGAACTGACTTTTTTCAATATGTGGTCATCCTTCAGTCTGTGTGAGGGCTGGGCTCCAGGACCCTCATAAGATACCAAGATCCTAGGATCCTTGAGTCCTTTATATAAGGTGGTGTAGGATTTGTGTACAATCTACCTACATGCTCGTGTGTAGTTAAATCTTCTCTAGATCATTTATAATACTTCTTCTTAAATCCATCCCAGAGATTCACTCTCAGGATGGTATAATGCACATGTTGTGTAAATAGTTGTTTACTATATTGTTTAGGGAATAAGAGAAAAACTCTGTCTGTCTTGGTCACTTTTTCATCCCTGAGACAAAATACCTGACACCCATAACTTAAAGAAGGAGAGGTTTATTATGGCTCATGATTTCAGTTCCTGGTCAGCTGACTCCAAGGCAGAAAAAGGATGATAGAGGGGTCTGGCGGAGGAAAAGGTGCTCAAGCCATGGCGGTGAGGAAGGAGGGAGAGGAGGGAAGAGCTAGGGAGAGAGAGACACCCTCCACGGACAGGTCCCCCACGACACACTTCCGACCACTCCTAACAACACAGTGAGCTATGGACTCTCCAGTGGACGGATCTGCTTATTGAGCATAGCACCCCGTGATCCAAATCACTTTCCACACACATGAGAATTGGGGGGGGGTCTTTGATCTAAAGCATAACACCTACCATGTGCAGTACAGACACATTTGAAAAAATTTCAATCTATCACTGGAGTGACCTCAGATATGGAGAGTGGACAGCAGCCCACACGTTTCTCTGTCCTCTGTAGTATTTTTCTGTGACACTTCCTAGGGGTTGGTGAGCACTGTTTCATTGTGTCGGGCACTGACATTGTTTTCAGGATGGTGACAAATCATACTGTGGCCAGTTCTTTGTGTACATCACGGACAACTTCCTTGAAAATTCCCGCCAGTGGAAATGAAGAACAAGGTCACATTCTTTCCTTTCAGAGTTTGTCTAGACAACAGAAAATGGTGGCAAAGATTCGAAAGAGCTTTCTTGACATCTATGGCATTTATCACGACTTCTCACTCATGCCTCTTTTTTGTCACTGGCCTGTATAGATCATGCGACTATTAGCTTTGCTCATGGGCTGGCTGTTTCTTCTTTAACTAACATCCCATGGGATGTTTTTTGTGGACCACACCTCTTGTCAGCATGGGATTGGGTGACTCCTAGAACGCCTGTCCCAACACCGGGAGAAGGGTCCAGGTCTTAGCAGTGTCACCATGACTTTGGAGAGTTTCCCTGGCTTCCTGTTAACCAGAAAACAGGCACCAGGTTTATCAGATATTTGTGGATCCTCTGGAATACTAACATTCCAGTGATGTGGAAATGTAGAGTAGCTTTTTTTGTTTTTTGAGGTTTTTTTGAGTGTGTGGAGATTGAATGCAAGCCCTCTGCACTCAGCTACATCGCCGACTGGCTGGCTATCTTTCTATCTATCTATCTATCTATCTATCTATCTATCTATCTATATCTATCTATTTACCTAGAGACAGAGTTATACTAAGTCACTAAATTGTCCAAGCTGGGCTTGAACTTTTGATCCTCCTGCCTCAGCCTCCAGAGTGCTAGGATTACAGGTGTGCACCACTGCCTCTGGCTTCCAAGAGCTTTTCTGAGCTTCTTTCTTAGAGCAGTTACTGCTCCTGGCTCCCCACCCGTGAGTCACCAGCAGTCTGCTGAAGCCACTCCACCTCAGCTGGGAGAATGGCTGCATGGCCGCCATTGCTTGGGTGGACCACGGCCTACTTCCCTGGTCCCTTGCCAGGGTGCTGCATCTCTCCTGACAACACTGGTCTGATGTCAGACTCCTCTGCTCCCATTAACTCAGGAGAAAAACCATAGTTTCTATCCAATTCTGGAAGGGTTTGTGGCCCCCAGACCCATCCAGGGCTGGGCATGATCTTAGAGACCACCTAACCCAACTCCCTTACCTTAAAGACAGGGAAACTGAGGCCCAGAGATAGCTATTGGGGGTTGGGATGTGGCAGGCTTAAAATCCAGCTGTCCCGAAGAAGATCTGAGTGCCTAAGGCAGGACTTAAAGTGTGGCTTTCCAGCTGAATGTGGCCTGTGGTTGAGTTTTGTTTAGCTCGCTTAAAAATCCAGCATTTCATGTAGAAGCCTGTATTTCCAATTTTTCTTGAAAACAAAAAAAAGGAAATGTAGCTATACCTCCAGCCCTTTATTTATTTATTTTTAAAATTTCAAGACAAGGTTTTATAAAGTCACTAAGTTACCCAAAGTTGGGCTCCAACTTTGGAGCCTCCTGCCTCAGCCTCCCAGAGTGCTGGGATTATAAGCCTGCGGGACTATGCCCAGGTGGGCGGGGGCTTCTCAAAGCAAACTATAGCTGCAAAGACAGTGTTACCCATATATGGGGTCTGTGATAACATGCACATGCTTTGACTCAACAGTTTCACTTCTAGGAACTTCATCATTTTTTTTTCTGAATTGTTCAAACAAGAATGTCCCCTGTAACCTTGCTTACACTATCCAAAAATGGAAAGCAGTATAAATGTCTCTGGGGAGGGGACTAAAGTAAGTCATGACCCATCTTTAATGGTAGGAAAAGAGCCAAAGACATAGTGTCTGGTAAATGCAGAGAAAATACAAGGTATGATCAAAATATATGGTGAATGTTTATGTTTTTAAAAATATGTCACAGACAGACATATGATCATTAATGTCCCGCAGAATCCTCCCCATCACTTCCAACACACTTATCCCATTGTTCTTCCCACCTTCTGAAGCAGTTCTGGAAGTGCTTTTTCCTGAGGATCCTTACAGGGTGTGTTTAAAAACACAGCGGAAACTGCGACCCAGTCGAAAGCCAGGCTGGTGAGAGCATCACAGTGTGTCCCCATCGACCTCACTCACCGACTCTGGCACGGAGTGACTTCTGGCTCTTCTGCAAAATCCAAATGACGTTGAAAGGTTGATTCAGGACATGGAGGCAGCCACAAGAGCACAACTAAAGACACCCATGAAAGAGGACTTCCAGAGCTGCTCCAGAAAGTGACAAGAACCATGAGATAAGTGTGTTGGAAGGCGGAGGGAGTGTTTTAAAGGGGATTGATGGCGACGTATGTTTCTCTATAATAAATTTTAAAAATTTAAAGATTCGTCATGTTCTTCTTTCACACCCCACATTCTGGGAGGCTGCACAACCAGAGGTTAATGCCAGCTGCCCCTGGGCAGGTGAGAGGGGTGTTGGGGTGGCACTAGGGGGTTTTTATTTTTATATTCTTCCACGTTGTCTGAATGTGTAACTTACCACTTGTGCACATAACAAGAGCAGAGCGGGCATTTTCTTAAAATTAACAGTGGGGACCATCCAGGAGAGAACACAAGAGTCCTAACTCCCCCAGACAGGAAAGGAAGAGAGAAAGCCCCCCCACCCCCGCCTGCCCCTGCAGCTGAGGTCAAGGTCAAGGTCAAGGTCAAGGTCACAGTCCTGCCTGGCAGGACTTTGAGGGTTCAGTGCCTGCCTTCTGCGCACCTCCCTAGCCATGTTGCAGACGTTTTCCCAAGAAGGTTCCGGAATCTCTCCAGGCATGAGCTTGGGTTGTGAGTCGCTTCTAAGAAAGTTCTTTACGAGCCAGGTTGGAAGGAACATCTCAGGGCACAGCACCCAGGATGTGGAGTTGATGCTTCAAAAATAGTTTTAAATTGCACAATTACTATTTGTTGCTAAGAAAGAAAGAAGAAGGAAGGGAGGGTGGGAAGGAGGGAGATAGGAAGGAAAGAGGAAGGAAGGAAGGAAGGAAGGAAGGAAGGAAGGAAGGAAGGAAGGAAAAGATGAACCAGGCAAAGTGGTGCACACCTATAATCCCAGCTGTCTGAGAGGCTGAGGCAGAAAGATTACAAACTTGAGTGCAATCTGGACAACTTAGCAACTATCAAGATCCTGTCTCAAAAAATAAAAAAAAGAGAAAACTACATATATTATGTAAAATAAATGACACAAAGTAAAGCATATAAAGCACTTTAGGTACTCTTTGTAATATGTCCCTAAATCTACTTGTCTGGAATAAATAACAACAATAATAACAAATGCAGACCTTAGTGTGTTTCACTGCTTCTAAATGTTTTTCACATGTTAATACTTTTAGTCTCATAACACTATGAGACTGGCATTGTTCCTGTCTTCTTTTTCTAGCTAAGGAAACTGAGGACCAGAGAAGTTAAATAACTGACTCAAGGTCACACAGCATTTAATTTTCTAAATCAGGACTTAAATTCAAGCATCTGGTTCCAGGGTCCATGCTCAGCTGTTATACTACTTGCGTCTCTCCCAAATTTACACACCCACACCCACACATGCACACACACACACATACATGAGAGGTCATAGTCAAAGCACTGGTACTACAAATACTGTATAAAATGAATTTTGCATTTAGACTTGTATCCAGTCTTCAGGATACCTCACTATGCATACACAAATATTGTAATATTTGAAAAAAATCTGAAATCCAAAACTTTTGGTCCCAAGCATTTCAGGCAAGGGATATTCAACCTCTCTCTGTGTGTGTATGTGTGTGTGTGTGTGCATGTGTGTGTGTACATGCATATATTCATTAAAGGGAATAAGAAAGTTTTTGATGTGTGTTCTTTTTTCAGTTAAGAAGCAGAGCTGTCATTCTGTCTCAGCATACCTACATCTCTGTCTTTCTAACACGTATGCAGTGCAATTTATCCATCCAGCCTTCTAGCAATAGACAAATGGATTATTTCCAGATTGCTGGAGTCATTACAGATCAAGCTGGAGGGGACTTTTTTTTTAAAAGCAAACTTTTTATTAACACACTTTGGCAATGTGTGACATTTTTCTTCATCTTAGGCAGTAGATATGTGCACCATACTGTATCTTAATTCTTTGCATTGGGGAGGACATTCTCGAGCATACTCGTGTGATAGTTATGTGTCCAGATCCCTAGTCTAGGATATTCAAGAAAAGATCCCTCCGTAAGGGTGTGCACAAGCCCCTCCTTTGACTGGGGTGCTGGTTATATGGCACCCACAGTGTGGGGAGCACATGTGTTGTGCAGAACTGTTTCTGGGGCTCATGTTGGACTGTGGATCTCAATCGTACCAGTGAGTCAATGGGTTCTAGAGTTCATCCATGGAGCAGCCCCAGGACTATGATTTGGATCAATGAGCCCCAAGTCCCCAGTGTCACAGGCGTGGTCCCCAGCCTGTAGTGTTACTGGGGAAAGTGGTGGAACCTTTAAAAGACAGGACCTCATGGGAGGCGATATTGGGACCCAGCACTTTCCCTTCCTCACTTCTTCCTGTCCACCATGCGGGGAGTGAGCAGCTCTGCTCTCCCACAGCTGTGCTCCCACACAGGCCCCAAGACAACGAGGCCACCTGATCACGGCCTGAAGTCTCCAGAACTGTGAGCCAAATGAAACTTTTCCTCTTCTTAAGTTGATTATTGCAGGTATTTTGTTATAGTAGTGGAAATCTAACTAACACACCCAGGATCTCTTAGATTCATTGCAAGTTTCATGACACACAGGTAAGAAAAGTGAAATCAGTTGCTGGACTCACCTAGTTTTGCAAGGAAATGCCATTCCTTTGGTGAATGCAGTAAAACTACAGCTTTGGAAACACTTTCTCCCATCTCTGTTGGAAGCCCTTGTTTGCCTTCATCTGTGTTCCATTAGCATTAGCTGCCACAACCTCAGTTCCTATGAATTTCTGATGTGGGTTTTTCCTCCTCATATTCATCTCTTCTCTCCATCTTGTGTAGCTCCTTTGTCACTTCAATGATCCCTCCTTGGAAAGGAGGATGGAAAAAACTGAAAAGTCCCCATGAGTTGCGGGCATCCTCTCTGCAACTTCATTGGTGACTGGAGTCCCATCTGGACTTCTAGCTAGAAATACACCTTGGCACAATGGTCATTTCCAGTACTTCATGTCATGTCTTCTCCAGTAAGACTAGAAGCAAATGGTGGGCTGCCACTTGTCCTCCTCTAGTATGGAGGACAATGTTTAGCACACAGCCGACATATTCAACAGCAATCAGCATTATTAGGTGCTCAATAAACATTCTTTCACAGTCCTGGGGATTGAACCCAGGGCCTTCACACTGATTTACATCCCCAGCTCTTTTTCTTTTTTCTTTTGAGAGAGGATCTCATTAAACTGCTCATTTGCAGAGGCTGAGCTTAAACTTGTGCTTCTCCTGCCTCATCCTTCCAATATGCTGGGCTTATAGGCATGTGCTGCTGTGCCCGGCTACCATCCCTCATTTTTGTTGCCTGTCTTTAAGGCAGCATAATTGTCACAGACTAATGCTGCAGGATTCTACTGACATTCGCTCTGTAGATTTATGGTTAAAAACCCACTGGGTGAGATTTTTAGAGGTTACAAAAGTTGATTTCATAAACTAAACCAAGTGTGTATCAGCAGAATTGA
Organism: Dolichotis patagonum; assembly: GCA_004027295.1. Classification (NCBI taxonomy): domain Eukaryota; kingdom Metazoa; phylum Chordata; class Mammalia; order Rodentia; family Caviidae; genus Dolichotis; species Dolichotis patagonum. The sequence goes on from PVJX010000958.1 coordinate 128,349, forward strand.
CTGATGATTCAGTTCCAAAGTCTGCTTTGGAAATTGAGAGGGCCACACAGCCATGCTTGTGCTCTTGAGGGGTGGCAGGGGGCTTGGAGATAGGCAGGCTGCAGGGGTCTTTTGTCTCTTATTTCAGCAGGTCATTAAGAAAAGCTTTGTGATCACTGATTTGGGTCCTTGTGACTGTCACCTAATGTAGATTGTGGGGGACCATGTGTTTATGACTCATCTCTTCCATGCAGTCAGATTATTAGTCAGTGTCCAAGTAAGAGGCAGGGGTAGCCCTAAATTGAGTCATCGGAGAAGAGTTTAGTAAGAGTTCAAGAGTAAAGATGTGGGCAGGGTTTAGGAATGCAGCAAGGGACAATGCAGCACCCCGGGATTGGCAACAGAGGGAAGCTGGGAGGGGGGCTGTTGCTGCCTGGCAAGTGCTATGGCAAATCCATGGCCAGCAGGGGAGAGAGCTGGGGAATAAATATTCAGAATCTTACTTTCCATTTGTTCCCTCTATTGGCCAAAACCAGCAGGAAGCCAGAGGCTGAGGAAGCTGGTGGTTCAGTTCTTACAAGTCAATATCCGGGGTACTTTCCAACCCGGAAGTAATAAAGTGATCTCCCACATTCTCCATTATTTAATTGTACACCACTTGTTTCAGAGTGATGCATGAAGTGTTTTTTTTTAACTCCCTTGCTAACTTATAACCATAAAACCCATTCTTTGAAGAGGTGCAAATCAGTGTTTTTTATTTTGCAATATATTCCATATTTTAGTATGTTTATTGTGCCATTATCAATTTTGGAATATTTTTGTTTCCCTAAAAGAATTTCTGTACCCAATAACAGTCACTCCCCTGTTTTTTCCTGTTCCCTCAAATGCAAGTAACCGTCATCCAGCTTCCAGGTTTAAAGAACTGTCTATTGTGGACATTTCATATAAACAGAATAATATAATAATTGTCCTTCAGCATCTGGCTTCTTCACGTAGCATAACGTTTTCGAGGTTCACCTGTCTTGTACGAGGTATCAAAAGTATCTCATTCCAAATAATATTCCATTGCATAGATGGTCCTTAGCCATTAATCATCTGCAATCTCAGGGTTGTTTCTGCTTTTGGGAGATTATGAATAACGCTGCTATGAACATCTGTGTGCACGCAAGTTTTGGCGGATGTGTTTTTGACATTCTTGGGTATGTGCTGTTTCGTGGAGTGCGCATCTTATTTTGGTTAGTTCCTTGGCATCCTTCAATTCTCAGCAGGTACCTGGCTCTTTCTCTGAGAAGTTTCCTCTTTCCCTCAGGAGCTGTTACTCCCTCTGGCTCCCACAGCCCATGTTTCCTACCATTGCACCTGCTCACCAGGCGAGCTTGCATTTGCAATGCTTCCCTGTCTCCAGCTGTTGGCCCCTGAGACCTTCAAGGGCAAGAATGAAGATACTGGCTATAGAGCACCTAGTATGGTGCTTGGAATGCATGCATGAATGAATAAGACAATTAGAAAAGGAGCAGAGACTGTCTGCAACTCTGCTTTGAATATGAATCTTTGAAATAAATAGAAGAAAAAGTTTTGTTCCTAAATTGGAGGAGCAAAAAGTCAATATAGCTCTAGATTTCTTTCTTTCCTTTAATAAAAATCTTAGAAGACACCCTTGTAAATATCCATGTTTAAAAACTGAGGTGTGCATGTGTATGCATGAATGTCCATATAGGGGAGACTGCTACTTCTGGGGGTTGGTGAGGTGCACTAGCTTAGGTTTGGGGAAACCTTTTTCTTTCCAAAGTCAGAGAACTCAGCAGCTCCTGCCTGCCTTCCCCAGGCTGTCTGTGCAGAGGCCTGTGGCTCTGATGTCACCCCCAGCAGCTGTTCACACTGACCAAAATACACATCTTTATTTCTGCAGGTTGGTGAAACCCTGTGTCCTTGGAGAAAGCTGGTTCCCGTTTTCCTGAGGGGGAGCCCAGAGCTTGAAATGCCGCGGTCAGCACTTCGAGGAGGAAGTGGAGGTTAAAGACGGCGCCTGGAGCGATAGTAGAAACACGGAATGGGACTGGGGAAACCCTTGGGAGAGCCAGCTGCAGAAACAGACACCCCAATGCTATTTCCATATAGCTCTATATATACAACAAAAAGAGAAAATATGAATATTACGTATCAGTGCATGCCTTGTCGAGGACGTGGTCCCTTCCCTTGCACCTTGCGATGTGAACTGTGATACTTTGTAATGTCTGGGGCGCCAGAAGACAGATGCCCGCTGCTGTGTACCTAGGAAATTTTCAAAGACTGGTGGGGATTAGCCTCAGCATCTTCCAACTGCCTGGGCGTAGGTGCTGGTGCAATAAGAGGTAAAACTGCAAAAGGCAAGCGGGGAGAACAAGCAAGCGAGGACTTGGGGCCATCTCTGTAGGGGCATTCTGGGACACTGCCATTTCTTGACAGGTCCTAGCCTCTCTTTCTCTCTCCTCGTCGAGATAGATTGCTAGATCCCACTGTCATGATCAGAGAAGTGGGATTTTTTTTTTCTCCCCTCCTACCAACCTGGTGTCTCTGGTGCTTCACTTTCAATTTTGCTGGTGCTAAGTGTGTTTTTCCTGGCACTGCTGTGGGCCTCTGCTGACAGACCTAGAAGGCCAGGGGGAAGGACGAGAGAGATCTCTATTTTGCTGTTTCACTTTTTTTTTAAAGAGACGATTCGCAAAAGTGTCACTTCTCTTTCTCTAGGTGGGGGTGAGTGCCCGGAGGTGGCGGGGAGTAAACCTTGGAGTCAGGAGGGAGGAAACAGGAAGCTGAGACCTCATGTGTGGCTCGGTTGCTATCTCCTCTGCCCCTGCAGAAGTACCGGAGAGTTCAGCCCATGGCCTCCCCTGCTCCCTAGGGAGAATTCGGGACTTAGGTTTTATGGGTTAGAGAGCCAAGAAATGGCTACATTCTGTTGGAGAGTGATTTATAAGCAAGGGACATTGGGGGAGGGACCGGGTCATTTAGATGAAATGTACCAACATCTCACTGACTTTCAGAGGTTTTAACCTCCCCCTCTCCCCGTGCACGCCAGAATAAGCTCCTATTTTCAGAAGTTTCTAGAAGGGCTAAAAAAAAAAAAAAGATGTGTGCTGGACTGAGACTTGGCTGCAAAGACTCTCCAGGGAGCCACGACTATTTTTTTTTCTTTCTTTTTTAAAAATGGAAGAAAAACAGGTATTATTTCTCTGTGCAGGCAGAGTGTCACACACAGTCGCTGCCATTTTCAAGGCTGAGGTGGTGGGGTGGGGGTGCAGACTCAGAGTCACTAGACAAGGCTGACTTTGCAGGTCACCAGCCAGTGCCTAGACACAAAGGGGCTCCGCTGGGCTGGGTGGCAGAGGCCCCTTGTTTAAGAAGCCACTGGCAGGAGCAGCAGGTGTTACAGCACAGGGGGCTGAAGGGCTGAATGATCCTTTGCTGAAAACCACCAGGTCCTTGCTGAAAACCACCAGTGAGTCTGTCCTGCCTGTCACGGTTGCTGCAAGCTGAGAACTGGAGCTCTCTGTTCTCTCTCTTTCTCTCTTTTTCTTCCTTTTCCTCTTCTGCTGTTTTTTAATGCATGCCTAAAGAGTCCTTTCAAAAAAAAAAAAAGCAATCCAGAACTGCTGGAAAGTGAAGGGACAACCTCCCCCCAACTTCCATATGCACCTCCCCCTCCCCATTCGAACTCAGCAAAACAGAAAAGCTGGTTTCTCAGAAACTGTGTCCCCTATATCACTGGAGCCTTCCCCCAGGTGAGCAGGCAGGGGCTGCAGAGAGGGACAGCCGACGGGCCCACCGAGTCTGGGACTTAAGAGAGGGCAGACTCACTGGAATGGTCTCTGCTTGCATTTTCGTCATTTTCTAGCTAGTGACAAAGTCCTACTGACCCATTTTCTGGGACAGGGTTCCCAGTACTACAGTTGTACAGTTCTCCCTCCTTTAAGGCTGTACCTTTAAGATTGAAGTGGGGCAGCGCTGGCCCCTAGAGACCCAAGGAAAGGGTGAAAGGTCAGAGGGTCCCATTTTTCTCTCCCCTGGCCCCTGACTTTTGTGCTAGCTGATGACATTTCTCCTGGAGGGGGTTGGCATTGGGGGCAATTTCGATGAAGCCACATTGCTGAGAGAACTGGGCACCCAAGTCCTCCCAAGGGAGCTTTACAGCCAAGTCGCTTGTACATATTCTCATGTATTATTAGAAACTGTGTATTTATCAAATCCTGGCCTTTTCTTGCATATTCTTAATTTGAGTGCACTTCTCAACTGCCCCGATTTTTGACAAGGGGTTGTTTTTAATGCTTGTTTTTATATGAGATTTGACTTCTCGATGGACATTTGTATTAGAAAATTGAAGCATGATATATATGTATATACTGTCTCCACTGTCTCTCCTGTTGCATTACTTGGATTGCATGAGATAGTGGGATGGATTTTTTTTCGTGTGTGTTTTTTAAAAAGAGATTTCCCCAGTGTGCAAAGTGCTGGCACCCCCCACCCCTTCCCTCTGGCTGCCAAGGAGTCATTGATTTTGATTAGCTTCACTGCAGAGCGGCTGTGAAGAGAGACAGAGAGAGGGAGAGTGGGAGGCTTTGAAATAAATTTTAAAAAAGACCTCATATCGGGTTTCAGCAGACAGCAGTGTGTGTGTGTGTGTGTGTGTGTCCGTGCAAAGCAGAAGGAGGCCTCTGAGATCATCGCTTAGGTAGCTGGCTGCATAATGAGGTGAGAGGACCCTTCCCTCCTCATTCCTGGTGGCTCTTAGAGGGTGGGGGTTCTGGGAGCCAGGGGGGCTGAGGCCCTGTAGGACCCCAAGCCTTCCAGATAAGATCCATTCCCTTCTGGAAGTCTCTCCTGCACCCCACTCCCCATAAACAACAGCTCTCCAGATATGCTGTTTCATTTCCTGTTTCCATTATCATAGATGTATTGTTATTTGAGTAAATTTCTTGGGGAGCCCACTGGCCCCACTGGCTGCTGTCCATGGTCCTAAGTCGGGGGCACCTAAAGACAATTCTGCATCCCCACCTTCCCTTTTATGGGCAAACTGTAGATTTCCTTTCCACATCTTTCAGTGGTCTCATTCTGTTTCTTTACTATTTTGATATGGGGAAAATGGTGATTTAAATAATCCCGTCACAGAACAATGAAGCTGTGACAGGTTATACGATTTATGTAGCTGATCTCACGTAGTCCTCTCTTGTCGTATTTCTGACATTGACAAATATCATCCTCCCCTGCTGGGAAACCGACTGGGAGAGTCTTCAGGCATCCTCCTCCTACACAAGTGTCTTTTGGGGACACTGGATCAGCGCTGTGGACTTTTTGGAGTGTCCACTTGATGTTAGAAGCTGCAGTGACCAGAATGTAGATTTTGTTGTTCTGTGTGGATGCCAGTTTCTTTTCTGAAAACTCCCTTAAGTCAACCCAGGGGAACCAGAGGGTGAAAGTGGGTTAGGGAGTGAGCGTGGTGGCGCACTGGACACCATTTAGTCCTATGGGAGCCAAAGGGAGAAGCTCCTCGGAGGGAGGAAGCTGATGTTGTCAAAGTGTCATCTTAAAGCTTAAGCTGAAAGTCTATTTTTAAAAATCGAATTGATTCACTTAACGCCTATCTATTGAGCATCTATAGGGTGCCAGGTTGTAGAATTCCATCTCAGAAGAGACTGACATATTGATCAGGAAAGGGCAGTCCTTCTTGGAACCAGACGATGCGAAATATTCCTTTCCAGTCTGGTTCACAATTTTTCACAGATTTGTCAGGTCACCACTGTGACCCCCAGCCTTGCTGGCAAGTTGTTACATAGTATTTACCGTGTGCCACGCTATCAGCCGATGGCCATCAAGAAGCTTGTCCTCGCGACTCATTCCCAGCATGCGGACCGGTCCTGGGTGCTTTATTCAGTGATGAATCGCCCCTTTCCGGAGAGCTGGCCATCACTAAGTACTGTGGAAAGTGCTTTGCACACCCGCCCCCTTGTGACTCTGCACACCCACTCTAGCTGATTGTACATTTAGTCCCATCTGACAGCTGAGGCGTGGAGAGTTTAAGCAGTGTGGCCTAAGGCTGCCCGAAGAGTGACGTGGCTGAGCCAGGGTTTGGATCCAAGTCTGTATGACCTCCCCAAGCCCAAGAGCCGCTGCTGTGTTACACTGGATCTCTCTGTGAGGCGGACCACAGCCTCGCTAGGTGAAGGGCAAGCATCCCTAGGTCAAGAGCAGTACATATGGATGGCCCAGCAGGCAACTGGGAGCCTGGCTTTGGCCCACTGGAAAGAGTGTCACATTTGGAGACACGTGAGCACAGGCTGGTTTCGTAGGGATTTCGTGGACTCAGTCCCTATCCGTTGTGTTCCTGGTTTCACTAAGGTCTGGGGCAGGAACATCTAATTTGCAAACAGGGCCTGTCCGACCACTGTGTAGGTGGGAAGCTTTTCTTTCTCCCCTCCTACCTTCTCTCCTGTTGGAACCCCTCAAGTCCTTCCCCCTAGGTCTTTTGCACTATAAGCGCCAAGGAGTCCGAGTGTGTGGCAGGAATGGCTGTGTGGGTACTGGGAACCTCGGTGGGGCCCCTAGCCCAGCCAGACAGGCAATAAACTTGGGGACATTCCGTTCTGGGTTCTGACGTTGTTGGTTCATTGTGCTCTTTTGTAAGAGGAATTTCATACCTTGGAAATGCTTTGTACATATTTGTAATGATTTTATTAAAAAATTGGTTGTGCACTTCTAGCCAAAGGTTTTTGTGTCTTTGTTTTCGTTGGGAAGTCTGGGTGTCAAAGACCATGGGGCAGTCTGGTTGGACCACTGAAACAGAAGCTTGGGTCCTCCACACCCCAACCTTCCCTGCAGCAGAAGGTCACCCATTTCCACCTTCTCTAAGTCCTGAGAACCCCTCTCCGGAGGAGTGACTTAAATGGTGCCCCCGGGATAAGCAACAGGTTGGGAAGAAGTGCTTACATCAGTGCACAAAACCATGATTTGTGCACATCAAATAGATCACTCTTGCTTGGGTTTTGCATTCTCTTGGGCTAAGACATTATTCAGAGACCAGGTTCAGGTCTCTTCCTAAGCATAGCAGGTCAGGGACAGCTTGTTTTTTTAAGATACCAGGCCTCCCCTTTTCCTCTGGAGACTCAACCCAGTCCAGGTGGCTTGGCGGGGCTGACGCCAGCCTCCCACTCACCTCTGTCCTCACCACCAAGGCCAACATGTCACATCCCACAGACTCGACAGTAACTGGGCCGAGACAGAAAAATGACAGTCAGCCATCGGATCCTAGTTGAGCTTTGGGGACGTAAAAGCTTTGTTGATGTGGAAGCCCACAGGATTATGGGAATCAAATAAAGCCCTTTTAATATCTAAGGCATATCTGAATTGGTTTTCTAATCATGGCAACCAAAAAGTTTTGTCCAGCAATGCTTTTGTGGTAGTAATCACCACGTTGCCACGAGAAGCAGAGTTATCAACTCATGCTAATAATTTATGTTTAAATATCCACCACAGTCTGGCACCCAGGCAAATGCTTCTTGAATCAGCCCATACTGGGCCCACACAACCGAGAGGCAGCCCCAGGGGTAAGCAGAGTAAGGGCCCCTCCGAGGCCTTCCTAATCTCCTGCCAGTTGCGTGTTCCCATCCTGTAACTGTGTGACTTGTTGGCAACTGAGGTCCCAGGGGCCCTGCTTGGACACTGGGGCTGCCTCAGTGGACAGCTCTGAAATTCCAAGCTCACCCCTACCAACCTGGGGCCAAGGACTGGCTGGAGGTTTTTGTTTTGTTTTGTTTTGACAGGGTCTTGCTATGTAGTTCAGACCAGCCTTGAACTTACTGTGGAACCCTGGCTGGCCTCAAACTCATGGCAATCCTCCTGCCTCAGCCTTCCCAGTGCTGAGATTGCAGACCACCATCCCAGCTTGGCCCAAGGTATATTTCTGTGAGTTCCCCCTGGCCTGCTCTTTCCCTCAGCCCTAGCAAGTCACACACCCCTCACACTTCGGCATCGGCAGGCTCCGCTCTGAGAGGAACCGACAAAGCTCACGATCCCCTCCACAAAGCACTGCTTCCTGTTGCACCCGAAGCAGTGCCACTTGCCTTCAAGAGGGGACAAGGTAATCAGAACACAAACACGGGTTCTGTCCACAGATGACATTTACCAGCAGAGGGTACTTAAGGAGACACACAGACACTGGCGGCAGCTGCTGGCCCCACAATGAAAGCGTTACAAGACCCCAGGATTGTCACACATCCTCCTGGGCATCCAGGATGTCCTCGAGGTTCCACACGACCTCCTCTCTGCATCCAAGTCCGGCGTGTGCCTTACTCCTGTACACCGATGACTCTTGGGTACAAAGACAATTTCTGAGGACTCGGTGACTCAGTGAATCATGAAATATTAAGAGCAGCGTGCTCAGAACCTGATACTTGATCAATCCTGTTTCTAATGAGTGGAAGGGAATGCGAGCAAAGGACAGCGACATTGTTCTGCTTCGGCAGGGCTTCTTGGCTGCTTTTACTCTAGCACAGTGGGCTCGGTGCAGCGTGGAGCTTGGAAATCTCTTCTGAAGCCTCTGCTCCCCTCTGGGGCAGAAGGAAAATCTTCCCACCCAGCAGAAAACCCCCGAATGCAAAGTTTCCCTGGAGGTAGGGAATGAATAAATGCCATCCCACCTGCCCCCAAAGGTGCCCCACAGGTGACTTTCTTTATTGTGTCAGGGGCACGGCCCATTATCTGCAAAGTGTTAAGGGAAAGTTCCTTTGGTGGCATGGGTTTAATTGGCAAAACCATGGGTGTGTTCACCAGTAACCTACACTGTTAGTTGCTTTGGTTGCAACAAACAACACACCCGCTGTTGTCAGCCCGGCGATGGTGACAGCAGGTAAAGGGACTTCCCACAGCCACACAGTCAGGAGTTTGCAGTCAGGATCCCCGCTCTGACTCCCAACCAGCCCGCTGCTGTCTTCTCCGTCCCGTGCTGACCCTCCTGTAAGTCCTGGCCAGCTCCTGCCCCTCCTGCCTGACAGCGCTGGTGGGCAGAAGCTCTCTCTGGGAAGAACCAGGGGTGGAAGTGCCTGTAGCTTCCCTTTGGAGAAGGTGGAGGCCACAGAGCAGCCGAACCTACCCGGATGTTTCCTCTGCTTCCCCTTCCTGCTTGATTATCCAGGCAAACAGGATTGTTAACATCGCGGCCATCACCATAGTAACAGGGCTTGAAAGATGCCATGCTGCCCTGGAAGGGGTGTCTTGCTGGGCACCAGGAAAGAGCCAAGGATATCAAGCAAAAGATGAAGTCCTGGCAGGGCGGCACACAGGGACAAATGTCCTGCATTTACAGGGGGAGGGGGGAGCAAGGCTCTGCTCTGTCCCCCAGGGCTGGCATGCTAATCTGCTCACCAGTCAGACAGAGGCTTTCTCTGTAATGAGGCTGGTGCCAGGCCGCTGTGGCTGAGGTTGACAATGAGAGAACAGAATCGGGAGATGGGTAGGATGGGCAACGTTCCAGTGGCTTCTGTGTCACCTGTGCCATCATAGCCCAGATTTCCAAGCAGGAGTTGCATGGGTAGACAAATGGCTTTGTCTCAGAGATTGCAAAACATGGCTTCTCCTGTGCTCCACACCACCACCCTGGCTCAAGCCACACTGGATTGTCCCTTTTGCTCTGAAGCCCCCCGGGGGAGACAGGCATGTCCAACAGAAGCTGTTGATGGGCTTGAGACACAAGCAAGGGAGAGGACAGGAAAGAAGGAGGAGAAAAGAAACAGGAATGGGGGACTGCGTGATACCACATCTGGGCCAAATCATTCCTTCTTGAACCCAAAAGGCATTGGGCATCACAGCCAGACCTCAGGACAAGGATTTGAAGGAAGAAGTCTTTCCATGGGCCCAGGCACGAGCGGATTGCAGGAGTTGGTGTGCCCGGCTCACTTTCCCGGTGTGGTCTGTACCCAGTGTAGACCTGTGCTAGTCTTTTTGTTACTGTTGTTGTATTGGAGACAGGATCTTTCTATGTAGTCCAAACTGGCTTCAAAATCTCAACCCTGCCTCAGCCTCCCAAGTGCTGGGTTTACAGGCAGGTGCCATTGCACCCAGCAAGGCCCCCCAGTCTCAAGCAGGGAGGGGCAGCAAAACCACCCGTCACGCTTTCATTCTCTCAGGTCTGCTGGGTCCTGCACCTGCGGCCTCAGCGGACTCTGATGCCAGACCATGGCCGGCCGGGTTGGCTGGAAGCTCAGCCAGCCCTCGCTAGTTGGGGGACCCTGGGGAAAGTTCCCACACTACGCTCAGTGCCTCGGTTTCCTCACCTGTCAAATGGAGCCGGGCCAAGAGTACCCTTGCGACAAGACTGTGGTGAAGATGACCGGAAGTGATCCAAGCTGGATGCTCGAGGCTGTGCCTGGCACCTGTTAAGTGGTTGGACCGTTAAGCTAATCCACGGAGATGGCAGCTTGGACTTCGAAAATCCTTCACAGGGACGCTGCAGGCCTGGGCCACGTGGAGAGGCAGGGACTGCCACGCTCCTCCCAGTTTGCAGCACTGAGGACTAGGAACTCAGTACTAGGTTGAGAGAAGGGGAGGACTTCCTGTGTTACAGACTCCTTGACTGGAAGGGGGACGGATGAGCCTGGGGCAGGCTCATCTGCAGGAGGAGGCCTCCCTGTCTGGGGGAAGGTGCTCACACTATCCTTCAGAACGAGGGAGGAAGGCAGGCGAGGAGGAGACGGAGGCCCAGCACTGCCCCTGGGGCTGGGGCTGGCAGGAGGCCGACCTCGGTGCTGGAGATTGCTTTCCAGGAAGCCCCCAGCGCAGGACCTGGAACGCTGACCCTCAGGCGTCTGCCGGACCTAGTACACTTGGAAGTGCGCCGAGGTGGCCCCGTCCTTCCAGCAGCGCAGCGTGTCCACGGCGACCGAGCGGCAGAGTGGGCAGGTGCGCTCGCGGTCCAGCCACAGGCAGACGCACTCCTCACAGAACACGTGCTGCGGGGACAGCGACCACATGGCCACAGAGGGAAACCAAATAGCCTGGCCCCGCCCTCCCCAGCTGGCGCTGCAGTGGAGACGTGATTGGCACCGTGAAAAACACACAGGATGCCAGCAGCCAGTGCTAGGATGAAAGGGCAGGGAGGCAGCATGCAGACCTTCACTGAGACACTGGTATTGGGGGGTGGAACACGGGTAGTATCTGGGATCAGACTCGGGGCCTCAGCATGCTAAACATCACTCTACTATGGAGCTGCACTACACTTCCAGGCCCTAGGTAAACCTTAAAGAAGAATAAGACCTGATAATATCTAGGGAACAGTAGTGCCAGGCAAGGATAGCAGGTGCAAAGGCCCTGAGGCTGGCATGTGCCCTATGTGCTGAGAGAACAGCAGGGAGAGGGTGGCTGAGCAGGAGGACTATGTGGTGAGAGAGGGAGATGAGGCCAGGGAGCTGATGGGATTGTGTCTTGTGGGTCATTGGGAGGATTCTGGCTTTTACTCTCAGAAAATCAGGGAGCCATGACAGAGGTTTGAGCAGAGGAGTGACCTAATATGATTTGCAGCTTAAAAAGAGCCACTTGTGTGGTGGGTGAGGAGTAAAACAGGAGTCGAGAGGAAGGCACGGAGGTAATAAAGACCAACAGGTCTTCCCAGTGTCTGACCACACAACTTGGATAAGTAACTTAACCTCCCTTCTCTCTGTTTCCTCATCTGTAAAACAGAGATAGTGAGCCCCTGTGAAATGTTTGGCTATTTTAAAACCACTTAGTCGTAACAGTCAAATGCATCCATGATGCTTGGCTGTACCCCAGAGGGGAGAAAAGCCCTAGTTTTAAGGCTTATTTTGCAGGCAACTGGAATCATTCCGATATATTACCACATATTAGACAATACTATATTATTTAAATTTCCTGATGAAGTTGTGGTTATTCTTGGATGATGCATGCTGAAGTATTTTGGGGATAAAGATTCCAATGCCTGCGACTTACTCCCAAAACTGCTTCAAGGAAAGAATCTGTATCAAAAAGAGACCAACGTGGCAATGTGCTAAGGATGAGCGAATCTGTGATTAGCAAATAGTTAAGAATAGAAGGGTGCTTCTCCTCCTACTAGACTTCAACATATCTGTAGGCTTGAAATTTTCCAAAATAAAGAGTTAGGGAAGAATGATTTTATATATATATATATATATATATATATATATATATATATATCCCAAAGTGTTTTCTGAAAGATAAAAAAAATTTAAAAAGGAAGACACTTGAAATAATGTCTGGCAAATACTAAGTGCTCTGCGTCAGCTTTGAGCATGGTAATAGTTACTACTTTGTGTCTACTCCTTATGTAGTATCAGTCTCTCCACGCCCAGCTCTAAGCCTCTTGTAAATCCATTCCCAGCATGGCATACAGCAGGCGCCTAATTGCAGAGAGTACGGTGCTAAGGAGCTCACTGTGGTGTTATAGGGGTGGAGCATAACAGAGGGACGGCCGGTCTGATCTGGGAGGTCATCAGGGGAGGTGATGACCTTTCTGGAGGTGGGGATGACCATTCCGGGCTGCAGGAGACAGCTTGAGAGAAGTTCCTGGGGTGACAGCCCCCTGAGGCACTCAGGGAGGGCAAGTGGAGGGGTGTGGGCGGGGGGGGGGCAGCAGCCCGTGCAGAGCCGCGAGGACCACACTGGTTCCATCTGGGGCTGCAGGGCAGGACCGGGGGTCAGCAGCTGCCAGATTCCTACCAGGCACCCAGCCTGCCTCATCACCTCCCAGTGACACTGACAGGCCACATGGCCTTCGAGGACAGGCTGTGGTGACTGCCAGGGATGTCCCTTGTCTTTTACTCACTCATGCAACACACATTCATGAAGGATCTCTGCTTTTTTGTTGTTTCTGAGATGAGTTTTGCTCGGAGTTATGTCATCCGGGCTGGTCTTGAATTTCTAGGCTTAAGAAATCTTCCTGCCTCAGCCTCCTATATAGAAGGAACTATTGACCGGGGACATAGCTCAGAGGCATAGCACCTGCCTGGCAAGTGCATGGTCATGAGTTTGATCTTCGGTACCAAAAAAAAGGGGGCACTGCTGGCTCACACCACCATGCTTGACTTCTCAGATTTCTAACTCAACACATCTCAAAAGTTTTGGTTCAAAGACCCTTTAAATTTGTAAAAATCACTGATGACCTCAATGAGCTTTGTTCACATGACTTAAATCTATTTACCATATTAGAAGTGGAAGCTGTGACACTTTTTAAACTCAGGAATACACAAGTGCACGTTCTGTTAGCGACCAGAGCAATGACCTCATCACAGGTCACGGGACCTCTGAGAGTCTCCACTGTACGTGCATGAAAGAATTACAGTCGGGCCGGGGATTTAGCTCAGTGGCTTAAGTGCCTGCCTTGCAAGCGCGAGGTCATGAGTTCGATCCCCTGGTACCAAAAAAAAAAAAAAAAAAAAAAAAAAGAAAGAATTACAGTGGAAAAAACCCAGCAAATAATGTCTCAATACTATTCTAAAAGTAGTTTTGATCTCATAGGTCCCTTGAAAAGGGTACCCTGGCCACACTTGGAGAACCCCTGTTCAAATTCCTTACTCATCAGCCCCCGCGCTCCCCTCTGAGACCAAAGTGTGGATACAAAATAGGGGATTCTTCTCTTTCCTTTTTTTGAGGGGTGGGCTGAGAGGGAATTCTTGCTAACTTGTCCGGGTTGGGCTTAAATATGCAATCCTCCTGCCCCAGCCTCCCAGAGTGCTGGGATGTATACAGGTGTGTACCACCATGCCCAGTGACACGCCTGGATTCTTGATCCACAGAACTCTGAGATCATAAAAGTTGAAGACGTTATGTTTGGGGAAAATTTGTTATGCAGCAATGAATAACCGATACAAAAAAAATGCCGGACTCTACAGCCAAAACTCTCATACACTATGTCCTACTATGTGCAGATAGGCAGGTTGTAGGAAGGGAGGTTTGAAGCACTTGATTTGTAAGAGCATAATTATATGATTAATAAAGACACAGTGGCAGAATAACAAAGCTACAGACATGTCATAGCAAGTTAAAATCAAGTAGCAGCCTCGGCCCATGCTCCTGCTGCCTGTCACATAAGCACCCTGCTGAATTGAGTCAGCCTTGACTGTCTGGGTCCAGCTGCTTTTCTTCTGATAATATGCTGGGCCAATGTGACTCTTCTCTGCTTATGTTTCCCTAATTAAGAAAATATACCCCTTCTCACTGGTTTCAAGGACTTTGGCTGGGCCAAAATAACCCAGTCAAAGGTACTTTTTAACTCTGCTTGCTCCACTTATACCCCCACCCCTTATCCCCAGGATGTTCCTATGTTAGGATAAACAATTCCTTGTAAACAAATATATTTAGAGTTAGTTTTTCTGCAATAAATGACTTAATTCAGTCCATGTAACCAGTCATGGAATGCCTTATACTTCCTGCTTGTAAACTATATTTAAAAGGGACTCAAAGCTGGTTCTGTGCTAGAGATTTGGACTTGATCCCACTAGCCTGCTAGCATAATAAGCAAGTTGCCTTCTAGATTCCTTGGTGCAAGGAGTCTTCCATTTGGTTTGATATGGGTTTTTCTGTAACAGATTATGAAAAATGACATTACTGAAACTACTACCAGACAGGACACACACATATACACACACGCACACACCTGTAGCCACAGTAACCACACAAACCAGGTGATCCATCTCCAGACTTAGAGCTAAGCACTAATACTGAATATACAGCACAACATGCTTTTCAAAACACATACATAGATGGTGCACGCCTGTAATATTCCCACCATTCTGGGAGGCTGAGACAGGAGGATTGCAAGTTCAGGCCCAGCTTGGGCAACTCAGCAACTTTGTGAGACTCTGTCTCAACAAACAAATAAAAGGCTGGGGATGTAGCTCAGTGTGAAGGCCCTGGGTTCAGTCCTCAGTGCCACCAACAAACAAACAACATACCATCACACACGACCGTATGGTAAACCTGCAGGCTATCTGGGGGATGGTCATCTCGCTCTTGGGTGACAATGACATGTACAGTCCGTGTTCCGATGAAATGTGTTCCTCGGGGCTGTAGAGCAGTGCTTGGGGCATGGCTGGTCTCACTAAGTGACGCTGCAGGAGGGAAGGGGCGGAGGAGGCGGAAGCAGTGTCATGGGCTCCGACCCAGCGGCACCGTTTGTTCCCTTTGAGGAAGCCATATGCACGGCACAGCCGCGGCTGGACAGCAGATCACACCCCACGCACTTCTGGGGAGAGGGCTCTGGCCTTTTTCTTTTTGGTGCTGGGGATTGAACCCAGGGAACTCTGAGGATATCCTTCAGTCTTTATTTTTTAAAGACAAGTTCTCACTGCGTTGCCCAAGCTGGCCTCAAGCTTGTGATCTTCCTGCCTCAGCCTCCCAGAGTGCTGGAATTATAAGTGTGCACCACCATGCCTGACTTCTTATCTTTTAATGTAGCCTTTAGGACACCTCAAAGCAAGCCTTGTGAGGTCCAGCCTTGGGGAAAGGGCACCGGCAGTGACATTAGAGGCCCTGTGTTTGAACACTGGTTCTGTCATAAGGAAAAACAGGACCTCAGGCAAACACGCTCCTTTGCCTTTCTGAGCCTGCATCCTTCTGTTAGCAAAAGAGCCACCCTGCAGGGTGTCTGTGAGGATGGAGACAGATACGGTTGCTAACCCATAGTGTGTGAGCAACTTTTAAGTACAAAATCAATAGGCGTCACCATCCTCTTGCTGTCTTTTCAAATATTTATACCATGTAATACTCAGAAAAACTCAAGCTCGTAGTAAGCAAGAACTGGAGAGCAGTCTGTTCTCTACGTGCACTCTCGCTCTTCTTGTTAACAAGAGTCTTCTACACAAACCAGGTTTTGGACTCTGTTCAAAATGACCTTTCCCCAAGCCCTGCCCTCTCCCTGCTTGGCAGGAGTGTGCCATAGCTCCAGAGACTAACTGGACAAGTGTCTGAACAAAGTTCAAGCCTTGCACAGCTGCGATGAGCAGTGACGATCTAGTCCCAGGTCCCAGCTCAGGAGAGGTGGTGGGGGCGGAAGGAGTGACACACTGAGCCTCACTGGATAACACTTAGAAGAGGAAATAAGATATTCCTTAGCCTTGTGAGCTCTTCATCCATTCATTCATCCATATGTTCGCCCCTCTATCCATCCACTCACAGTCATCCATCCATTCTACTCTTCTGTTTACCCATCCATCAGTCCATCCACTTACCTGTATACACAGCCACCCACCCAGTTATACTTCTTTGCATACACCCACCCACACCTCTTCCTCAGAACCATCTATCCATCCCATTTGTCTGTCTATTCACCTCATCCACCCATCCATCCATTCATCCATCCATCCCTCTGTCCATCCTTCCATCCATCCATCCATCCATCCATCCATCCCTCTCTCCATCCTTCCTTCCATCCATCTTCTAGTCTATCCTGTCAGTTCATCCATCCATCCATCTGATCATCTTTCTATTTGTCCATACCATCCATCCATTAATCTATCCTTTCATTCATGTATCTACTATCCATCCTTCAGTCTATCCATCTCATCTAGCCATCCATTCATCTATCCAATTCAATCCAATCCACCCATTCATTCATCCATTAAATACTGGTTCTGCTGCCAAATAAGAGATGTTGTGTCCACTCTTAAGATGGTGGTCATGTGGCAGAGGAAGACAGGCCTTTACATGACTTAGCTACCCCATAAACTATTTAGCTAACAACTGGGAAAAGTGCTATGAAGAAAGATCACAGCCATTGATGAGACTACAGTAGCTTGAAACAAGACTGGTCTGGAGAAACAGAGTTGGGGGAAGCTTTATCAGTGGAGTAACACTTGAGCTGAAGCATTCATTCGTTTGTTCCTTTGTTCAGTGCTTTTAGAAGTCAGCATGCTCCTTTCACCTGTGCAAGTCATCATGTCTGTCCAGGTTCAGCTCCCAGTGGCAGAGAAATGCCGAGAAATCTGCTCAGCCTTGTGATGCTTATGCTTTTCAACCACCACTGGGCGTGGCTGCCACGCCTACATCTGGGACAACAGTGTTTTGTCTGATTCCTCCCAAGGATTTCTAATCCAGGTATGCAAAGCCACAGTGGTACCAGAATGCAAGAGAGAGGAACACACTGAGGCTTAGAGAGATAGGAAGAAAAGAAGAAAGATTTTCACCTTGACATCATATTCCAATATCTCTGCAACTGAGAAGGAAATACAGATGGCTTCAAAGCATATGAAAAGATGCTCAGCCATGCTCATAATTAGGAAAATGCAAATTAAATCTGCGCGGAGATAGCGTTTGTCACCTGTCAGATTGGCAAAGCTCAGAAAGGCTTCACAACGCTGCTGGTGCAGGAGGGAGCAGGAGGCCGTGTCACACTCCACACTGGGAATGTAAGTAGATACTCTCCTCATGAAGGACGATTTAACGGTATCTGTCAAAACTCTACACTCTCTGACCCCCTAATCCCACTGCTAGGAGTCTGTCCTACCAGGAGATGGCTGAGATGGAATGTGCGCCCCAAAGAGCTAGTATTTATTGAACTCTCATCACGTGCCCAGTGTAGCTTTAAATGTTTCACTCCAATTAATTCACTTAATCAGCACAATGCTTTTAGGTAGATGTGACTGATCTCCACGTTTCAGAGTCTTTATGACAAGCGTCTTTGTAACGACAGAAGACTATGAACTGCTAAATGCCTCTTGATAGGGGAAATGGCTAAGCACACTGTGGTCTGTCCCCTGGGCATGGTGGCACACGTGCGGAATGCCAGAACTCTGGGAAGCTGAGGCGGGGGGGACCCCAAGTTCAAGACCAACCTGGGAAATTCAGCAAGACCTTGTCTCAAAATAAAAAAATAAAAAATAAAAATAAAAAGAGCTGGGGAGGCAGCCCAGTGCAAAAGCCCTGGGTCGAATCCCCAATATTGAAAATTTACAAAAAGCTCTAACCATGAAATGGCATGTCATCCAACTGTAAAATAAAGCAAGGTGCATCTCTAACCAGAATTGCAAGTTTAAAGAGGTGTGGAAAGCAGCTTGGGTAGGCTATGCTTCAGTTCAAGCTTTTTTACTTTTTATTTTTTAAAAAGATAAATTTCTGTGTGTGTGTGTGTGTGTGTGTATGTGTCTGTGCATTTGTATATACATGTACGTAGAGGTGTGTGCTGTATGTATATGTTTAACATACCTGTTTAAATTCTAGAAAGCATTTCTGAAAAGATAGGAAGGAAGCCATTCACACTGGTTGCTCAAGTGGGAAAATGGAGGATTAGGGATCTGGTGGGCAAAGGTAGCAGGCCTCTTGCCATTCTTCATATGTAGTACAATTTTTTAAAAACAAACTTTTTACTTTGGAATAATTTTGGGCTTATTGAAAACTAGCAAAGACAGAACAGAAAATCTTCATACACCTATCACTCAGTTTCAGTTTCCCCTAATATTATCTTTTCGTATTTCTGTGGTACATTTATCAAGGCTAGGAAACCCACATGGATGCCTAACTACTAACTAGGCCCCGGGCTTGGTTAAGATTTCACCCAGCTAGAGTTTTGAATGCCCCTTCTCTGTTCCAGGGCCCGTACCACATTTAGTTGCCTAGTTACCTCAGCCTCCTTTTTCAATTTTGACTTCTACAAACTGAGGATCAATTTTAAAAGAAATAAAATTGAAGCTTAAATTAAAAACAAACTCTTCTAAAACTCCCAAACAGTAACAACAACAACAAAATATTTTCTGAATGCTAAAAGAGGACCCCATCTCCTATCCCATCTTTAGGGGGTGTTGGACGGGCCATCTGTCTTTCCATTCCTTCTGGGCCCCAGGCTTATGCCTCCTCCAAAAATTCTCCCCAGCCTGGAACGCACTGCTCTCTGCCCTGGCCCCCTGGGACCCTGCATGAATCTCTCTTACACAGCACTTATCACCGCCTGCCTTGTTTCATGGTTATTTATGTACGTGTCTGTCTCCCCAAGGAGGCCACCAGCTTCCAGAGGAGAGGACAGGCTCTGTGTGCCCCTTGCTTCCCCTCTCGGTGTCTAATAGGATGCTTTGACCCAATGCACATCTGCTGAATTGACACCCAGCCCCTGATGTCAGGAGGGGGGAGGAGGGACCCATTTAGGGAGTTAAGAGGGACTGACCAGCACTTACCACCATGGCTTGGTGACCCTTGACAAATATGAAAACAAATAGCAATAATAATTATACCTATAATCATAAATATAATACTAGCAACTTCTATGGCTGAATAATTCAAATTTAGCTCTTTCCATAGACAGTCTTGCTAAAGCTCTATGAACAGTTCTATGAAATAGGCACTATTATCATGATCATTTTAAAAATGGCAAGGGGACATGGAAAGTCAAGAATAGAGCTGGGATCATGCTTAGGGGACTCTGATACTACATCATAAGGAATCTGGTATTTCTACATTTTACAGATGACACTGAGGCTCAGAGAGGCGAAGTACCTGCCCAAGGCCACCCAGAAAGTAAGAGGTAGGGCTTCGATTTGAACCTGGGTCTATCTAAGTGTAGTCTTGCTTACCTGACACAGGAGAATCAGAGGTTCTCGGAACTCAGCCTGGCAGATGGCACAGATATCTCCGGCTTCAGTACACTGCTGCCCGGTGGCTCGGACACCATAATTCTGTTTGAGTTTGGGAGAGACAAGGACAGTCATGGCCTCAGGAGCCCTGTGAGGTCTGTGGGGTAAGGAAAGGGCTGCTGCCATTTCCAGCACCCAGTTCTGGGGACCTCAGTCAGGACCACCTGGAACCAACTCACCTGAGAGGTGCAGAGAAGCTTTAGGGCTTTCCTGACTCCACCCACACGGCCACAGATGTCAAATGACTGAAAGGAGAGCAGAATGAAGGCTGAAAAGTGTCCAGATCTTCCATGACCTCCCTGGCAGATCTTGCCCCTGTCTTTGACTCAGAATATTCTCAGGAAACTTCTTCCCATTTACAATTCTTTTGCTTGGTTTTTGTGTTGCTGCCCAGTATCAAAAGTCTCCCCTTCAATCTAGGCCAGGAGAGCAAGTGAATGGCACACATAGTACACTTTCCCCTTCCCAAACCCAGGGCAGGCATTGCTAATCGATCACAGTACCCTTCCTCTGAGTCTAGCCAAAGTTTAATAACCCTTCTCCACCTTGCCACTCCTAGTCAATCAGAATTGCCAACAAGATAAGGCCCAATGCCTGACACTGCATGGATTGCTGGCTAGTCCTGCTGGGAGAAAGAGAACATACATGTTCCCCTATAATCTTCTAAAGCCAGAAATAGAGAATGTGAAACAAAAAATAGGAGAATTTTTTTATTGTTTTGGGGGGAAAAACCCTGATTTATATTAATAATGAGGAGGAAAGCACTGCACACTGATTTGAGAAGTTGAGGGTATACAAAATGAGAGGGATAATATTTTGGAAATAAGAAAGAGGAAAAAATTTCAATGGCAAGGCAGTTAAGCACTCTGGGCTTTGGAGGCAGTATGATGGGGTTTGACACTTGTTGTTATTTCTGACTTTGGGCAAGTAACTTCATCTCTCTAAGCCTCAGTGTCTGCACCTATAAAATGGGAGTGATAATGGCATGTGTTGGATGGCTGTCGTGAAGATGACTAAGGGAAAGGACAGCATATGGTGAGCTTCGTAGGCAAGAAACCGAGGTGCATTCAGCCATAAAAAGTACTGACATCTGCTACAGTGTGGATGAACCTCAGAAATGTTATATAAAAGAAGCCAGACACCAAAAGTCATAAAAGATTTCATTTATCTGAAGCATCCAAGATAGGTGAATTCAGAAGACAGAAAATAGATTAGTGGTTGCCAGGAGCTGGGGGAAGGAAGGGTGGTGAAGTGAGGGACTGACTGCTTTAGGGGTACCAGCTTTCTTTTTGGAGTGATGAACACGTCTTAGAACCAGGTAGAGGCGGTAGATGCATGACACCCTGAATCTGCTAAATGCCAGAGTTGCACACTTCAAAATGGTTAGCAGTTAATTTTACGTTGTGCGAAATTTTACCCCAGTTTGCAAATAAAGGGAATTAGGCTGGGAGGCTGAGGCAGGAGAATTGAAAGCTCCAGTTCAGCCAGGGAAACTCAGTGAGACTTTGCCTTTAAAAAGAAACAAAAGAGGAAAGAAAACAGAACAGAAATGATTCTGCCATGATTATCCTGGGCCTGGTCTGGGAACATAGCCTTCCTCTGGCCAGCTCTCCAGCCCCGGGGTCACTTTACCTTGCAGAGACTGTAGAGGATGATCAGGACCCCTCCCAGGAAATAGCTGTTGGAGGAGTCATCCCCCATGATGTATTTGTACCACAGCTGGATGGGGACGAGCGATCGGAACAGCTGGCTCAGCTCCTCGATGACCAGATAGAACTTTCCCTGCAACCACACAAAGAGCATCAATTATTATTAGCAGTAAAGACCCAAAGGACCAAGCTGGGGGGCCCTCAGCCCAGCAGTAATGACATTCCAGGTCACAGGCAGGCCATTAATCAGCTTTGGAAAGCACTCAGGCCAGCTTTAATGGGGCCCGATATGGCCAGGGAGACACGGCCCCTGCCCAATGCCCTCACCCAACACCCACCAGTCCAGAAGATCAAAACACCCAGGATCAGGTTTCAGGGAGGGAGAAACCCTACACTTTTGGGCCAGGGCTGGAGTGTGGTCACTCTCTGGTTCTTGCTGAGGCTTGGAGGGCTCAAAGTGAAATGTGGGGGGATAGTCTCTGCCTCTCTGGAAAAGCATCCTAGACAGCTGTATCGCAGGTGACTACTCCAGGGGCCTGGGCAGGAGGGCACCTGGTACAGGGAACACAGGTCAAGAGGTTAAGAGCAAGGAGATGCACAACCTTCCCACCTCCATCCATTACCTGCTGTCTCCCAGGAGGCAGGCTGGGGAGGAAAAGGTGCCTCCCCTCTAGCTGCACATTTGTGAGCCTCAGTTTCCTCTCCTACAGAATGGGACCCGCCTTCTCCCCACAGTGAGGTTGCTCCAGGGGACTAAAGCAGATGGATGGAGATGCACCCAGCACTGTGCTTGACCCCAAGACCTGCTGTACTCCCCGCTTCTCCCCTTGCCCTTGGATAAGTCGTGCAAGCTTCCTGCAGCTGGTGCTAGAAAATGGAGATGAGAATAACCCCATCCTGTCGTGTCTAATAAAGGTCAACAGAAACCTACCTCATGACCCCATAATTCCATGCTGAGGTATTTACCCCAGAGAAATGGAAACACATGTCTACATGTATGGAAATGTTCTTAGCAGCTTTATTCCTAAGATCCTCAAACTGGAAACAGCCCAAACGTCCATCAGTACAAGAATGGATAAACAAATCCTGGCAATATTTATGCAATAGGATACTACTCAGCAATAATAATCAACAAATGGCCAGTATTTGCAGGAATGTGGATGACTCTCACAGACGTTATGTCAAATCAAAGAAGACAGTTGTAGAAGACGATGTATTGTGTTATTCTGGAGACCAAGAACAGGCAACCAAGAACAGATTGGTGACTTCCTGGGGTGAAGGGTGGGAAGACTGAATGCAGGCAGTGTCAGGGAATTTTGGGAGGTGACAGAAAAATTCTACATCTTGATTGTGGTGGTGATCACATGGGTTTGCACATCTGCCAAAACTCACTGAAGTATCTGCTCCAAATCTGTGCATTTTATTATATGTAAGTGCTACCATGATACAGCTGATTAAAATGAAGAAATACACAAACAAAAATGTAACCCTGCCCTTGGCACCCACAACCTTAAAAATGTGAGTCATTTTTTGCTCCAGTGATCCTACTAATAAAATAATTAGGGATACGTGCAAACATGTGCCAATAGGAGAGGCCTCTGCGGTGTTGTTTTTTGTTGTTGTTGTTATTTTTTTGGTCTCTCTGCAGTGTTCTTTCTAACAACACAGAAAGACACAAATTAAATGTATGAAAAAAAGGGGGTGTTTAGGTTAGAGATCTAGAATGGAACAGATTTGTATCCTCCAAAATAGCAACTATGTGGTAAAGAAAATAAACATACACAATGTTAACTATACACCTCACTAGGTGTATAGTTGATCCAAGTTAAAATCTTCAAAATAAGTCATAGCAACATCCCAAAACTTTCTGATACAATCCAGAGAAGAACACAGCATCACCTTGGTGACATCCCGACTGAAACCTCAGAACCTCAGTCCAGCATCAGAAAACCAGAGACAAACCCTGATGAAGCCTATGCATAACTGCCCAGCACTCTTCAAAATTATCTTGGGTCAAAGTGAAAGGAAAGACCAACAGATGGCCGGATGGAACCAGGCTAAGGGAATGTGGCAAGTGAACACAAAGTGGGACCTTGGGCTCGGCCCTGGACTAGGACAGACATGTTAGTGGGGTAACTGGAAATGTCTGAATAAAGGCTGGGGTTTAGTTCATAGTAACAGCATCCATATTAATTTCCTGGCTTTGTCTATGATTACATTAGATGTTAACATTAGGGGAAGCTGGATGAAGGGGTGGCATATGCTGACTCCAAACACAGTGCTTGCCCCTTCTCTTTAAGTGTAAAATTATTCCAAAACAAATGTTTAAAAAGAAGTCAGAAGTAGTGGTGCATCTTGTAATCCCAGCTACTCTGGAGGCTGAGGCAAGAGGATCTCCAGTTTCAGGCAGGCTGGGCAACTTAGTGAGATCCTGTCTTAATATAAGAATGTAAAAATATTTTTTGAAAGGGCAGGAAGTGGGTATCTCAGCACTCCCTGGGTTCAATTCCCAGTGCTACACACAAGCAGGCAGGCAGGCAGGCAGGAAGGAAAGACTAAATCATCCTGGTAAAGTTTATTTAGAAATGCTCATTTTATAGTTCCAAGTGGGAAAAAAATGGTGAATGAAAAAAAAGTACTCATTGTCTTTGTGTTTTTTTCCCCTTTTCCAATTTTTTTTTGGACCAAGTATGTTATTTACTCAAGTTAGAGAGAAAAAGGTTATCAAACATGTTGACTATACACCAAATGGATGGCATGTGGCATGTGGCTATAGCTCTTACCTCCATCTTGGTGGCTTGGCACAGGCCACTCAGAAGGGGACCCTTTAAAGCAGATGTGCTCATATCTGCCCACAGTCAGTGAGGGCGTCCACTTATCCACTCCCCATCACCTCTGCGATCATTTCACTGTCCCTCTGTTGTGAGGTCACTTTTTCCCAAAGAAACTTCCTTAGCCCTGCTGACTCCTACACGTCCCTCACACCCAGAAACATCCCTTGAGGGAACTGCTTATTTCCTTTTGGAATTTCTGCAAGGTGGAGGTGATGAAGGAACACAGATGTGTGTGATGGCCGCCATATTGGTTTTCCATGGCCAGTGATGTGATGGATACTGGGTCAATGCTACGGCAGCTCCATGGAGGGCAGGGGTGGCTTAATCTTGTCTGCAACCTGACCCCAGTTCTGTAAAGTACCCATGTTTTGAACTTTGTGTTTCAGAATCACCCAACTTTGGCTGCCCCATTTCTTCATTTCTCTCAAATTGTTTTCACCTAGGTAAGATTCGTGTTCCACTTCATCTTGGACCAACCACCAGGTCTCTATAGTTTCTAGCCTTAACCTGCTTTTGCTGCTCCTCTCTAAATTCAGTGGACACCTGGAATTCCCTCCACTTTCCCCCTTCTTTTCCCCCTTTCCTCACATCTGGCCATTTGTTCATCTATTTATTTGTTCATCTACCCATTCATCCATCTTTCCTTTCTTCCCTCTTTTTTCCTCCCTTGCTTCTCTCTTCTTCCTTCAGAGGATTTCTCATAATATTTAAACATTTATTTTACTCTGTCTCTCCCAATGGACCATGAAGCCCGGAGACCATTTGGCTCTGGGCATGTCTCCAGCATCTAGCCCATAGTAGATGCTCGTTTCATGGCTGAGGCGTTCTGAGGCAGAAGATTGCATACTTACTCCTCATGTTAATTGTTTAGAGCTTGGGGCTGGGGATTTAGCTCAGCGGCTTAAGTGCCTGCCTGGCAAGTGTGAGGTCATGAGTTCAATCCCCGGTACCAAAAAAAAAAAATTGTTTAGAGCTTGCTGCTGACAAAGGAGAGCTGGAATATTGAAGAGAACTCCATTTTATCAGCAAGAACTGATGTTACAGAAAATGAAATTAAAGGAAAGAGTGTCTATGTGGCACCATGTTAAAAGTAGCAATTAGCTGCTGGAGTAGGGTGGGCCACTCTGAGGAGATCAAACCACCAGAGAAAACTGGGCATATCCCAGTGAAACCATCTCTCCCTAATTAAGCAGTTTTATAATTCCAGGTTTCTTAAGCATGTTATTTGTGACGACCATCAAATGGAACGTGTGGTTTCTCCAGGGTGTCAGAGAACAAGGGAAGCGATCGGAGGATGGGGCGTCTGGCCCCTCTGTCACCCGCGAAGGAGGAACACCAGTAATTGTTGCAGACTTGTGGAGCACGGCTGGTTCTGGGCTCAGATTCTGATAAAAGGGGTGGCAACAGGCGGCTTCTATTCTGACTTCCTCACTGCCAGGATGGGGGCGGGCTAGAGAGTGAAATGGGAAACAGCAGAGGCGGATTCCGGAAGGCGGATGGTAAACAAAGGAAAGCGGGATGCTGAGAAGCAGAAGAAATGAACAGGGAGAAGACAACTTTTTGAGAATAACGCACCTACGTGAGGAAGGCGACTTGAAAAATTATGGGGGTGGGGAGGAAGGGAGGAGAGACACAATCAGACGCTTGTGAGCAGCTTGTGTGGATAAGTGAGGCACAGACAGAAAGGAACGGATTTTTTTCTTCCATATCAACCTTTGTAATAAATATTCATATAGCTTTGCCTGTTTATGAAATTCTTTTTCATGTTTTGTCTTTTATGGGATGGCATAGAGGTCAGGGGTGTGGGGTGTGGGATTCTAAGGTCAGATCTGCCATCTGCTAAGCTGGTTGACTTGGGACAATAATTTAACTTTGGTGAACCTCGGTCTCTTTATCTATAAATGGGGTTGAATCCATGTACACGCACACACACGCAGTGGGATGGTGACAAATTGACTCACGGAGGGGAGGGGAGGGGAGGGGAGAAATGCTCTGATGTGTGTGTTTGTCAACTTCTGTAGTGTAAACGCTCCCAACAAGGCCAATTTCAAGTTGGCAAAGATTTAACAACTGCTCACAAGATTTCCTAAAAATGTACCAGCTACTCTCACAAGTCCAGGCAACCTGGGTCTACACAACAGGGTGACTGTGGGACCAGGGACACTCACACATCTAAAATACAGCATCACAGGAAGGGCCCAGCGCATAGCGACAGCTTGAGTTGAGCCTCAGGACAAGGCAGGCACGTGGGTACTTCATTATCATCTCAGGGATGAGACGATACAGGCTCAAACAAACGTTCGGGCTGAGGTGTGGCTCCGTGGTGGACTGCATGCTTAGCAACTGAGGCACTAACTTCAGACCCCAGTACAGGAATAAAGGAAGGACGAAGGAAGGGAGGAAGGGAAGACGGGAGGGAGAGAAAGAAGGAAAAAACAGGCAAAAAGCAAGCACGAATACACTAGAATTGAGGCAGAGAGTTGAGTGTTTGGGTCCCCATGTCCAGTCTCAAGAGACCTAGCTACTTTCCCTTCCTCCCTCTTGCCAGTTCACCCTCCTCCAGCCACCACTTTGGGAAAAGCCCATCTAGAAGGAGCGACCAGGAAAAGAGGCCATGTGAGGAGTGGCTCTGAGAACCCCAGAAGAAGGGCTCAGAATCCAGCCCACAGTGAGGACAGAGGCCCCAACACAGGGTCCTATGCAAGGTGCTCTGCCACTATGGCTGAGGCATCATCACACCTGCACTGAGGAGGTCACCTAGGGTGGTGCTGCCCGGCAGATGTCACGTAGAAGAGAGACAAGCTGTCCCCAGTATGATCGGAATGGGAGCCCAACCCACAGAGCAGGAAAAATAATGATTGGTGTTTTAAGCTGAACAACAGGAAGAAAACAACTAAACTTGTCTAAGGCCACTTAACTGGTGAATGGTGTCCCGTCAAAGTTGTATGCTAAAGCCGTAAACCTTGATATGTGGTCATCTCCTGCTATCTGTGGGAGAGGGGTTTCAGAGTCTCTGTAGATGTCCAGATCCCTCATATACAATGGCTCAGTGCTATCCCAGAACCTGCAGGCATCTTTTGGTCCACTTTATTATTTATTTATTTATTTATTTTTGGTACCGGGGATTGAACTCAGGACCTCGCACTTACCAAGCAGGCGCTTGTGCTGAGCTAAGCCCCCAGCCCCTTCGGTCCACTTTAAACCATCTCTAGGTGACTGACAATACCTAAGTCAATGTAAGTGCTATATAAATAGTTGTTATACTCTATTGCTTAGGAAACAGTGAAAAGTGAAAAAAAAAAAGTCTACATTCAGTACCAACATAATTTTTTCCCTGAATACTTTTGCTCTGCAGCTTGTTGGAATTGCAGATGTGGGGCCCGCAGATACTGGGAGCCCAGTATTTGCAGAGGAAGCGTCTGTGAATTAGTTCCATTGTGAGAGGGGAGCCCCCAAGATGGGGTTAGGGACCTTAGAAGAAGAGGCACCCCGTTTCTTTCTCTCTCAGCCATGTGAGGACACAGAAAGAAGTCAGCCACCTGCCAGCCAAGTAGAGTCATCCCCAGGAACTGAACCAACCAGTACCTGGACCCGGAACCCTGGAGTCATCAGAACTGTGAGAAAATAACTTTCTGTTGCTTCAGCTGCCTGGTCTGCGATATTCTATTGTGGCATCTGGAGTAGGTAGCAGAGTTGGGGTTTGAATATGGGTCTCTGTCTCTTTTTATTGACTGGTTCAAGCCCAAACTCTGCCACTTCCTAGCCGTGCACCTATGACAATGTACTCTCCCTCTTGGTGTCTAACTCCAGTTTTATCCTCGATTCTTCTGTCGGTCACGACCAACAGCCAGTCCACTGGTGTATCCAGTTAGGAGCAGCTGCTGCACTGGCCCTGCTTCCACCCTTATCCAGCTCGGGTTTATTCTTCACATGGCAGCCCAAACAAGTTTTTCAGAGCACACAGCAGATTAGATCATCCCTGTGCTCGCACTGGCGGTATCTTCTGTCTTGCTCAGAGTGAAATCTGAAGCCTCGCCGCGTCCTCCGGACCTTATGTGATCCACCTCCTGTATCTCTGCTCCAAAATACCAGGCGCAGTTCTGCCTCAAGACCTTTTCATTGTTCTTCCTCTCTCCTGACATCTCCCGGGCTGCTGTGGTTGGTTAGTGCTCCAGGCTCCTGTGCCAAAAAGCCACAGCCCAATGCGGTGATGCATACCTGTAATCCCAGCGCTCTGGGAGGCTGAGGCAGGAGGATTGTAAGTTTGAACTCAGCCTGAGAAACTTAGTGACTTTACAACACCTGTCTTAAAAATAAGAGGGCTGGGGGTATAGCTCAGTGTGAATGTCCTGGGTTCAATCCTCAGTACCCAGGGCTGGAGCACAATGCCAGGAGAATGACAGCTGTCATTCTTTTAGCATATTCTTTGAAGAGCATAAAAGTAGATTATGGTGGATTCTTGCTTATGCTTCTCCAAGGCTCCTGAGCGCCCCCAAGACAAAACTAACCTGTTTATCAGCCCTCCGGCAGGGCCCCATCTACTTCCGGGCTCCAGCTCAGCTCTGCACCAGCTGGTCCTTCCCTTCCTTTCCCCTCCTTTGCATGTCCTCATCGAGTTTCCAGGGGCCACTTTCCAAAACTCTACTCTGCTTTAAGGAAACTCGTGACCCCAATGGTTCCTATAATTAAGGATCGCAGCTTCTCAAAGTATGTCCTGAGACCTTGGGGTCCCCAGACGCTGTCAGAGAGTCTGAGAAGTCAAAACTATTTGCCTAACATCACAAAGACATTGCTTTCTCTTTTCATTCCCTAACAAGTGTGCAGTGGTGTTTTCCTGGGGCCACATGATGTATGACGCGGCAACAGGTGTGGCTCACAGAGGATTCTGAAGCCACAGATGCCATGATCTGGGACTCTGCAAATAAGGAGTGGTTTCAAAAATGAGGCAAGAAGGGGCTGGAGATTTAGCTCAGCGGCATAAGCACCTGCCTTGCAAGCACGCGGTCATGAGTTCAATCCCTGGTACCGATTAAAAAAAAAGTGAGGCAAGAAGTGGGGGAACGGGGTGGAGCTGGCTGGTAACCACTGAGTTAGGCACAAAAACACTTCAGGAGAGCCAGGCAGAGTACAAAGGGGCAGCGAGTCTCAGCTCAGCCTCCTCCAAGCAAGGGGCCCCTGGGGCCTAAGCAAGCACCGAAGTGAAGGCATAGGCTTTGTAGGCAGAGGACCCAGGTTTGAATTCTGATTCTGCCTCTCCATGAGTTCCCTGGGGCAAGTGACTTCATCTACTCCTCACTGGTACCAAGGGAGCGGTGGCAGTCCCTACCTCCTAGGGTTGATGCGAGGACAAATGAGCTAATGCGTGTGAAACGTTGAGTTCAGCGCCTGGCACATGGGAAGGACTCGGTGCCGCGCTGCTAGCAGTCTGGCAAGTATTAAATACCCTTCCGACGAATTGAATTAAGCCTGCTTACAGAGCATGGCAGGAGCCCAAGAAGGCAGAGTGGGAGAGAATTGATTTTTATATGTCACCGTTGATAATGTGAAAACAGTGTTAAAGTGTGGCATTTGGAGTCAAAAAGCTCGGTGTGCATCCCTTGTGGTTCTGTGACCCCAGGGCAAGTTGTTCTCCATCTCTGGCTTCTGTTTTGTTCTGAACGATGGCAGTACTGACCCGGCTCTGACATTCTGGGCCTCTAAAGACTGTTAAAACAACTATGGGTGTTGCTTTTGGTTGTGACAGAAAGCTAACTTGAAGTCGCTTACACAAAGAAGGAAATGCATTGGGTCACAAAACTGGGAAGGCAGGGAATGGCTTTGGCTTCAAGGCCCTTTGCAGAGTGCAGTTACAGGTCTCTGTTGCTACAATTCCCCCTTTCTCTCGCTCCTCCTCCTTGTAAGTTTCATTCCCTCTGCCAAGGACCAGCCCTCTACAGGTGGTGTGGTGATACTGGCCACTTAGCTCTTACTGGATTATGTGTGGGGTACCACTCTGTGCCCATCTCTAGGATGCCAGGGCTATTAATACTTCCATTTTGCAGATGAGGTGAGGGAAACAGAGGTCAGGTAACCTGTTGTAGGTGACGGAGCTAGAGCCTGCAGGATCCACCTGTATCTATTAGCAAAGTGGCAGCCCTGGCCAGCACTGTAAATTCCCACTGAACAAGGGAGTCAGTTGCCTGATGCTTTCCAGCCCGACAGGCCAACCTGAAGGGCAAGCTTCCCCATCCGAGCTGGAAGCGGAGGCCAATCTTGGCAACGGGGTCTCTGATTGGCCTGGGCCAGTCACATGACCACCAGGTGGGTGTGCACCATGGTCCCATTAGGTTTACCTGGCGAGGGGTTCCCGCGATGGAAGAGGCGTCGGGCAAAGCAGGGCTGACAGCTCCGCCAAACTAAAGCTTGAGCAGGCCCAAACGGCACTGCGTTTCACAGCCCCTTGTTTCTGGAGAAATAAGCGGGAACTGTTCTCGCTCTACCCGGCCAGAGGAGCTGGTGGAGTGCAAAGAACCCGACTGTTCCCCCAGAAATGGTCCCTCGTTCTGGTTTGCTTTTCTTTCTCTGGACCTCTCATTAGTTGCCCACTGCTACAGGGGACTTCTCCAGCCAGAGGAGGCTAGGGCAGGGGCTGGGGGCTAAGTTCGGAGTACTGGCAGAAAGAAGGGGTTATTGGGAAGGACTGGGGGTAGAACGCCTCCTAGAGAAGGATCCAGGGGAAAAGGCTGGGCAGAAGAGCAGAGAAACGACAGTTAGGGGCCAGAAGAAAAGAAGGAAGGGCAAGGGGGTGGAGGGGAAGGGGAAGGGAGGCGATCTCTTTATCGAGCACATATTATAGGGCCAGGAATTGCATGTAAAAATGCTTCTTGGGTGGAGGAGGTATGATCAGTTTCCCATTTCTTCCATGAGAAAACTCAAGACACAGAGGCAGGGTAGGAAGCAGAGAGAAGCGGAGACTAAGCCAAATGCAGGACACGACGAGGGAAGAGAGAAGAAACTAACAGAAAAAAGGAACTGGCCTGGCTGGGTTTGGTAATGAGTTTCTCGGTGGAATGCTTAGCGCCCCCACGCTGTCCCCAAACTCTGACCACCTAGGAGATGGATGCCTGTGTTGTTAGCACCCGTTAACAGGTGAAGAGAGGGTGTCAAGAGGTGAGGTGTGTCGTCCAAAGCTGCGAGACGGTGGAAGCGCCAGGATTTAAATCCTGCCTGCTTTCCCATCTGGTGTCTTGAGCCACCATGAGGAGCAGGGAAAAGGAGATGCTCAGAGATACACTGAGATACGGGGAGAGAGAAGAAAATGAAACAAGGTTTGAGGAGGGAGAACGGAAAAGGTGATAAAATTCAGAATCATTGGTGCCCTTGGTGGCAGAACAATCAGGAATGGGGGTGGGGTGGGGGGCTGGGACAAGGGAACCTTATGGGTGCTGGAAATGCTCTACATCTGCAACGTCTAGTCAGGAGCCACGCATCGCAAGTGACTTTTGAATACGTGAAATGTGGCTAATCTACACGGAGCTGTACTGAAAATAAAAAACAAGCAGGAGATTTCAAAGCCTTAGAAAAACAAAAACAAATGTAAAATAAGTCAATGAATTTTTATAGATTACGTGTTGACATTATTTCCTACTTATTAAAGCTAAATAAACTGCGTTATTAAAATTCATGTCACCTGTTCCTTTTCGGTTGTTTAGTACTAG
Organism: Dolichotis patagonum; assembly: GCA_004027295.1. Lineage (NCBI taxonomy): Eukaryota > Metazoa > Chordata > Mammalia > Rodentia > Caviidae > Dolichotis > Dolichotis patagonum. The sequence goes on from PVJX010000958.1 coordinate 160,124, forward strand.
AAATTTTAAAACTGTAGCTCGCCTTCCATTTCTATGGACAGCCCCGTCGATAACCTTGGCCTGGAAGGTTACGCAGATTATATATAATAGAGCTTTTTTTTTTTTTGCAGTATATGCGGCAATGCAGGAAAATAAAAGAAGAAAGGAAAGGAAAAAGGAGAGCAAGCCAGGATAGATAGAGGCTGAGAGCACAGTAGAGGGCGGGGTTCGGGAGGGGGCGGGGCAGACGGCCACGCGTTGCCAGGCAACGGGCGCTGCTGGTGACGTCAGCGGGCTGCGGCGGCCATCAATCCCCCTCTGGACGGCGCGGGATGGTTGGGCTGCCAGCCTCCTCCTCCCCCGGGTCCGGATGAGATCACCGTGGCGGGCGGCCGGCTGTCCCCGCGCTCCCAACAAATCGACTCCTCGCTGAGCGCCGGCATTTTATGATCTCATGGCCCCGCGGGACGGCGCCGGCCGATGAGGTCACAGCCCCGCGCCTCGGGTCGCCGCGTGTGCGTGCAGCCGACTCCGGCCCTGTACGGCGCCCCACGTCTGACCAGGTCTCCATCCAGCTACGGCTCCTCGACCTCCGCGGACGGAGGCTGCTGTTTGCCAAAGGCAAAGCTGCTTTACTATTGTTTTGACTGGTCTGTCAGCCCTCTTGAACATTTCACCCCAAAAACCTGCAGGAAGGACCGTAAGGCTCCTCGGAACACGAGGGCAGGAGCGTGCCAGGGCCATGGCCTGGGAGATTTTTCCACCCCACGGTGAAGGAAGTTCAGATGTTAGCCCTGCATTACTGGGGTGGACGGGGACTTGAACCGCGGTAGTGCGAATTAGCCCTCTAAAGCTCCCCGCCGCATTTGCCCCTGTTTCTTCATGTTCTGATGGGAACAGTGCTTGTCTGAAGTCCATGATACGCTAGGCATTTTATATTGAAAGTTACCATCCCATGTGACAATCCCCCTGGAGAGGAATTATATGGACCATTTTACAGATGAGGATAGAAAGGTCTGGGAGGGAAGTGACTTACTGCTGCAGATTGAGATTTGCAACCAGGTTCTCCTTGATCCTACTGAGCCTTTCTATTGCTGTGTATCACCTTCACCAGAAAAAGATGCTTCCCTGGTGTCAGGGGGCAGTATATCTTCCCTTCTCTTCTCAGGTTCAGCCAGCAAGCCCAGTTAAAGAGGACCCGCTAGGGCTGGGGATTTAGTTCAGTGGCTTAAGCGCCTGCCTGGCAAGTGCAAGGTCATGAGTTCAATCCCCGGTACCAAAAAAAAAAAAAAAAGAGGGCCCACTGAGACCATGCTAGAGGGCTTCGCAGCTCACCTGCTGCCTCCACATTTCCCTCACAAAGCCCCTTAGCAGATCGCCAGCAACATACACTGTCAGGGATACCAGGAAAGCAGAGAAACAACATTGACTGAGTCATGGCCTGTCATGAGCAGCAAAACTGGGGTTATTACCAGCCCCGTTTTGCAAATAAGAAAACTGCATTTATCTTGATCAAAGGCAGATGGCAAGGGAGAACAGGTTTTGTTTCAAATGTCATTTAACCCACAGCCCTTGTTGTGGACATAAGTAAGTCCTCCATGAATTATTTTCCCCCGTCTGCTTATCATAATTTGAAGTTTATATGTTTATTTGTTTAATGGTGATCTTCTTAAATGTGAGGGTTAAGCTGAACTGTCAACTTGATTGGCTTGGGAGCCATCCAGGGGATTGGTAAAGCACACTTCTGGGTGGATCAATGGAATTGGAACTTTGGGTGCTATATATGGTTCAGAGCCCCTTCCGGTCAATGCTGCTTTGCTTCCTAGCTGCCAAGAACTAAACATTTTTGCTCCACCACACCTTTGTACCATGATGTTTCTGCATTGGGCCAGTCATAGACTAAATCCCCTAAAGCCATGAGCCAAATGAAACCTCTTTTAAGTGGCAGGTGCCTGGTATCATAGCCCAGTGATAGGAAAGCTGAGTAGTACACCAACTGAGAGAAGAGACCCCGTTTGCTTCAATCAGTCTGTTTCATTCACCATATTTGCTCTGCAGCTGCACAGTAGACAATTAAAAAATATTGTTAAGGTGAATGCAAAGAATTGTTGGCTCAGTCTGATGGGCAGTGCCCATATTCAAGCCCAGGTCTATTTGAGCATAAGGCATGGGCTTATTGTTGGTACCTGGACAAATATTTTGCTCATTGTCAAGTCCCTCTGATGTTTGCTTAGGGTTATAAATTTGAAGTTCCCTACAGAACTGACGAGTTCGATATGCTGGTTTCCCAGGCAGCAGTGTCCTTGCTTAGGAACAGAGGAGGGAACAAGAGGAGGAGCTTGGTAGGAAATTACGTATGGAAGGGAGAAGGTTTTGGGTGCTTATGCCTGCTCTGTCTGCTCTTCACTAAAAGCTCAGCAAACAGGGAGACAAAACTATAAAAAGTCAGACACAAAGGAAACAGAGATGGCAGCCAAAAAACTCATTTCGTATGGTGAAGGGAGGGAGGGAGATGGCTGGAACTCAAGAGGTGTGTACCGGGAGGGTGCTGAAGACAATACTTTTCTACTTTCTAAGCTGGGTACACAGTGTTTTTTTTTTTCTTTTTTTAATCTTACATATATTTTTAAAAAGCTGCATGCTGAAGATCTGACTGCCTACTTTTCAAACTGACTATAGTGACCCCATAAAATGGTAAAACATGGTACCCCATATTTGCAGGAGAGGGAAACTGAGGCTCAGATTCAGAGAAGCTCATTTTGGTTAGGATTCCAGAGCTAACAAGTGGCAGAGATGGGATCTGAACCCAGGTCTCTGCGATGTCAGCCCGGATCCTCTAACTGCCACATCAGCCTCCTCAGAGTTGGATGCTCAGTGTGAAAGGCCAGCACTAGCAAAAATGTGTGTCACCTTTCCCCCTCCACCTCACTGCTCTACTTGGTCCCTTTTCTGCTCTTCTGGCATTCCCTCAGGATAAGGAGGAGGGAAAGCATGCCAGCAGCTGTGATTGGCCTCTGGTGCCGTGACCTTGGGGACCAGCTGACAGCTGTCTCTGGGGCTGCACTGAGATGCTCTGAGAATTGCCAGGTGCACAGATTTGCTCATCAACAGCAGCAGTGAGGTGCCCAGTTTCATTGGCCAAGTTTCCCTGGATCTAAGCACCTTGATCCCGTGGACAAGAAGAGGCTGCCCACGTGCCCTAGTAACAGTGCATCAGTAGCTTCCTTACAACAGGGCCCTGCTCCCAGGACCCAGGAGAGGCCCAATTATAATATGTTGATGATGAAGCCCAAAGTGGCCTGGGACCCTGTTCGCTTCCCTCTGTCCTAGTCCCGTGTGTGTGTGTGGGGTATGCTTACATGTCTCCATGTCAGCTGCAGAATAGATGCAAATGCTCTGAGCTGCAACTGTCCAACCTGGCTGCCTCCCAAAGCCCTAGGGTGGGCAGGGGGACAGACAGGCAGAGGATGCCTCCTTTTCTTGTCGTCTACAGCCCATGATTTGGAACTACAGACAGACCCAATCATGGCTCTTCCCTTTGCTGGGGGTGGGGGTGACTTTCCCTAAATCACACTACCTCTTGGTCTCAGCTGCTTCTGCACAGTGGAAGATATGGCAGGCTGGATATCAGCCCCCAGTGATGTCCCCACCGACCCCCAGAACCTAGGACTATTGGACCAGACATAGCAAGAAGGCTTTTGTGTATATGCAGATGTAAGTTAAGGATGCTGAGATGGGGTCTAGATCTAGTCAGTGATGCTAGATGACCTGTCTGGATGAGCCCAGTGTCACCACCGAGATTCTTACAAGAGAGAAGCAGAAAGTCAGAGTGAAGGTGGATGATGTGAAAATAGAAACAAGTCAGACAGATATGCCTTCAGATGGAAAAGGGGCCCATGATCCGGGAATAAAAAGGGGGTCACTAGAAACTGGAAAAGGCCAGGAAACAGTCCCTCTCCTACAGCCTCCAGATGCGACCACACTGCTGGCACCTTGACTCTAGCTCAGTGCATTAGACTTTGGACTTCAGGTCTCTGGAATGCTCAGATAATAAATCTAAGTTGTTTTAGACCACTAAGTTTAGGGGCATTTGTTACTGCAGCCATAAGAAACTAATGCAGGGAAGAAACAGCGTCAGCATGGCATGGCCGGAGCATCCTCAGGGGTGGCTTCCATGGCACGATGGCTCACCAGGGCAGTGGCCTCTGGTGTTGTGGTCTCCTTGCACCAAGACCAGCTACCTAATTTTCACTACCTAGTACAAAAGGAAAGTATCATGCCCATTGTTTTTTAAAAAGTAAGAATTTCAAGACACTGATAGTAGACCATTTGTGGAGCCCTTTTGCACCAAGCCTGTCTATGAAGCTGGCCCTGTCCCTATTCAAGCCACACTGGCTTATTGCTCCTTAACTTGCCAAGCACCACAGGGCCTTTGCAGAAGCTGTCTTCCCTGATCTTTACCCAGGCTGCTGCAGGGCATACTCCCTTGGGTTTTCCAAGTCTGCATGAATGTCATCACCCTTGACCACTGTCTGGAAGAGCAGCCTTCTACTGCAGCCCTCCCAGTTTTCTTTATCTCCACCTGAAACATTGGTTATTTATCTCAGCGTCCTGTTTGTGTAAGTCCCTTGAAAGTAAATGCTTGCTTGCTGCTGGATTCCTTAGAACTAGTACTGAGCCAGGCTTGGAGTAAATACTGCTTGGGTCCATAAGCGGGTGGACGGATGAGCACACAGAGCCTAGGAAACTGCCCAGAATGTAGTCCATGCAAGGTGATTGGAATCTACAGTGTTGAGATGACAATCACGATCATTCTTCACTCCTGGGCATGCTGGGGAAGGGGTGATACCTTTCCCTTTACTACATTTTCACTAAACAGGTCATGGATTGCAGCTACCCTTACTGAGCTGCAGGGATAGGAAGGCTTCCTTCACATGCGTGATCTCCTATAGCCTCGACATTAGGCTGATTTTTGTCCATTATGCACATGAGGAAACAGGCTCACCCAAGGTCCACAGTTAATAAGTGGAGCAATTGAGATGGAATCTATTTGACTTTGAGTCTAGCAGATCCTAGCAACTGACAGCATACTGCTTGCCTAAAAAAAAAGAAACCTGCCATTGCAATGCTCTCACTGAGTTAGTTCCTTGCAGCATATGTGTTCCCAGCACCTGCTGTGTCCCATGCATCATGCTAGGCATCCAATGAAACACAGGAGAGAGCCGCTCTCCTCTCTTACTGCCTTGAAGCCTAGTGGGGAAGAAGTCCAGCAATCACAAGGTTGCCTGATGCTCTCAAAAGAGAAGTAGCCTAGGGGCCTGGGAGCATGCAGAAGAGCCACCCAGCCCCACAGGGGCCTCAGATGGTCCCACGCTGCCCGGTGGAAGTGATGTCTCAACAGGGACCTGAGGGCCATAGAGCGATTAGGGGCCAGCCAATGGGGCTGGGCCAAGGGAGTTGGTTTTGCAGAGGGAACAGCCACTGCGAAGTCTCAGAAGTAAAAGGAGAGAGAATAAGAGCGTGATGTGGGGTGGAAGGTAGCAAGCCATGGGCTCAAAGGGAGTCAGGCTGGAAAGAGAGGCGAGAAGCAGGCAGGTGTTCAAATGCCGAAGGGTTATGGATAAGGTCCCGAAATTCCCAGAATGATGGTTTCCTCCTCTTAAGTTAGGAACAGCCCGAGTCACTGAAGGCTGCCTCAGACAGAGAGGGGAGGACTCTGCTCCTGATAATCTCAAACTCTAGCGGACTGCAGTGACCGGGTCAAACCCAAGGGAGAATGGAGAGCATACCCCTCCTCTCCTCTGCCATCCCCTGACTCTGTGTGTGTCCCTGGTGCAGTCATCAAGCAGGTAAGGAACAGGATCCAGCAGGGAATGGGCCTCTGTGTCCCAGGGATGATTCTCTAGGTTCTTGGTCTTTGCGTCTGTCTCTCTACGGCTCCTTCAGCCTCTAGAAATTGGGCGCAGCAGGCACTGAAAATTTTGCTGTTGCCCCTCCTAAATCCATAACCTCATTTGTTCCTCCCTGGGCCCTCTTTCAGGCAGGTACTAGAGGTGGAAGAGCCTTAGCCTGAAAATCTAACATCTGACGTGCTCCAAAATCTGACGTGTTTTGATCAATGGCAAATTTTGGAGAATTTGAATTTATGATTTTTCTGATTAGGGATACTCAACTGGGAAAGTCTATGCAAACATTCCGAAGTTTGACAAGCTCTGAAGTTTGAAATACTTCTGAAAGCATTTCAGATAAGGGATCCTCATCTCGTATCATCAGCTGCTTATACAGATGAGGCGACAGACCTCAGTGCTGTGGACTCACTCATCTCCTCGGGACTCCCAGGTAGCGGTGACACCGGGATTCAAACCTGGGGCACCCCAGGACTCTGCCCAGGGCTTGTAGGTAATCAATAGGTCAACATTTCTTCTTCTGTGACCCACTGAAGACTCTGACCTTAGCACTCCTGCTCCTTTCAGAGATGGCCAAGCATCCACGAGCCACTCAGCAGGTGGACAGTGGGGCCTGGGTCTTCCCGTGGGGTCACGCATAAGAATGTACAAAAGGAAAAACTATACACATTAAAGGTCTACACATACCAGAGATTGCAGAGACAACCTCCGCCCATCACCTGAATTTCTTTCTTAGCTTACCTTTAATCTCCCTATGAACCCCGAAGAGGTGCACGAGATTATTTCCTTTTGACAGATGAGGAAACTGAGGCATAGAGAAGAAAAATGACAGGCTGGAAGCAGTACTGATGGAAACAGCAAAACCAGGACTCAAACTCAGATCTACAAACTGAGTGCCATCCAGTCCACCCCAGAACCTTTCTGGACAGGTTGAAAGTTGAGAAGTGTGTTCCCCCTCAGTACTCTCTATCCCCCCAATACCTGTGGAAACAAATAACAAGAAACCCGTGGAGTGGCACCATTCCAGCATCCCTCACGAGGGAGAAGATGAAGTGGACACCTCCTCTGGGGCCACCTCTAGGAGTCAGGTGACCTCCCTAACCACTGAGCTTGAGAAGAACAAAATAATCCCTGCTGGCCGGGCGTGGTAGTGCTCGCCTGTGATCCCAGCACGCAGGAGGCTGAAGCAAGAGGGCTGTGCGTTTGAACCAGCCTGAGCAACATAATGAGTTCAAAGCCAGCCCAGGCTCCATCGTAAGACCCCATCTTAAAAACAAATATACAGACAAACAAACAACCCATCACTTAGCTGGCAAATGAATCCCTGCAGCAGCCCTAAGCAGACTGGTTGGTGGGAGGGCAGAGTGGGGTGGGAGCCAAGGACTCAGTTTCCCTGTCCTAGCCTGGATCCAAACTCATACCAGCCACTGACATTGCTTAGCCTTTCAGTCACCAAACAAGGGCTAAGTGGTCCTGTGCGTGGCACCACCACGGCAGACCTCATCCTTGCCCTCATGGACCATAGAGTCTCACGGGAATGAGATACTCTAGAGTTTTCCAGAGAAAGGCATGCACCAGCCATGGCTCCAGCTGTCCCCTCTCGCTGGGCTGCCCTATGGCTTCATGTTGCTCGGCTTACACACACGCACACACATGCTTTTCAACTCAGTCCTGAGGTCACCTTCACAAGGGAGACTCTGTCAGGGGCTGGCACAGGGGCTCCTTCTCTTTTCCCAGAGGGCCCTGGGGCCACTGATTTCCTGCCTGCCCTTCACTGCACTGTGAGCTTGGGCTTGAGAGGCCTGGATCTGGGAAGCCCCCTAACCTAGCACAGAGCCTGGCATACTGTTGGTGTGCAGTCAGCATCTGCAGAATGAATAAACGAGGCTAGAGCCTCTCAGGGGCCCGGATGTCTCAGTAGACCAGGCCTTTCTGAGTCTAAGAGTTTGAACAAGAGGCCTGGGTATTCCCAGTCTTTCAGGAATGCTGAGGGCGGGGAGTACCCTGGGATGTCTGACCTGGGCACTTATCAGCTTAGTTTGGTCCCTGCCAGGAGCCATGAGCACCCAAAGCCCTGCTGCCCTCTTCCAAGCGGCTGGTTATATTCACGTTCCCTTTTCCTGTAAGAACTGCTGGTCCTCAGGTCCACTTGTGAAAGGGGGCTTTGGAAGATTGTGGATTATCTCAGGCTTCACAGAAGTGCTGGACACCCCAGGCTACAGGAGGAGCCATGTTAGGCCCCTGGGGGTGGAAGTCAAAACTTCATTTTTTGTCTAGCATTTCTCCAACTTTCCAGGGCACCTGAGCCACTGGGGATCTGATTAAAAGGCAGGCCCTGCTATGGCAGGTCCGGTGTGCTGTGTGAGGCTGCTCCCAGGAACTGAATGAATGGATGGATGGATGGATGGATGGATGGATGAGTGAATGGATGGATGGATGGATAGATGAGTGGATGGATGGATGGGTGAGTGGATGGATGGATGGAGGATGGATAGATGAGGGAATGGATGGATGGATGAGTGAATGGATGGATGGATGGATAGATGGATGGATAGATGGATGGATAGATGAGTAGATGGATGGATGGATGGATGGATGGGTGAATAGAAGGATGAGTGGATGGATGGATGGATTCATGAGTGGATGGATGGATGGATGGATTCGTGGGTGGATGGATGGATGAGTGAATGGATGGATGGATGAGAAAATGGATGGATGGATGAATGGATGGATGGATGAATGGATGGATAAATGGATGGGCTCAGCTCTGACTGTGCCCAACAATTTGTTCTTCCATTCCTGTGGGGGGCACTGGATGGGCCCTGTACAGGCCAAGTGTCTGTCCAGGATCATCAACGAATAGTGGAGGAGAAGTGACACCTAGAATGAGCACAGACTGCTTGCCAGCATCCATTTATTCCCAGGGAAGAATGGGCCTTCAGATTGTAGGACCAGCCCTGCAGGAGAGGTGAGGGCAGCTGGGATAGAACCAGGGCCCCTCACCACTGCCCCTGCTGGTGAAAGGAGTCATCTTTCAACCTGGCGATGGATTTCCAAGGACCCAGCATTGTGGGTGGAGGTGGGGGTAGGAGCAGGGTGAAGGGATTGGGGGGCAGGAGAGGCAGAATTCAAATAGCAGCTGTGTTCCTAATTTCCCCAGGAGGAGGCCTGGCTGCCCCTCCTCCGTGCTGAGTGTTTGCCATTAAAAACAAACAGTATCATTTGGTTCAATATAAAATGAATTAAAGGAAATTAAACTGCGGGGGCCATGTGGCAGGCCTTGTCTTCCGTTGTCTGAGGCCGTTTTTCATCTTCCCCGGTGGGGCGCAACAGCTTGGGGGGTGTGGAGCTGGGCAGGACGAGAGAAATAAGTAAGTGAATAAATAAATAACGCCAGGTCCACCCTCCACAGCTGCCATCGCAGCCCCAGCGGAGGCCCAGGTTTCAGGAGATCCCAGGTGCCCACTGGGCCCCATCTCTGCTGTGTCCCTTGGTGGCAGAATGTAGCCTTTGAGTGTCTCCCAGGGAACAGAGTGAAGGGGAAAAAACAAAACAGAACAAAACCAACAACAAAAAATGATACGCAGGCCCTGGAGACAGAAAAGGAGGGGCTGGGCAGCCGCGTGGGGAGGCTGTGAGTCTGCAGAGGCCAGGATGAGGGAGGGTGCGTGGTGCCTGGGTGACAGAGGCCCGTTCGGACTGTCCCCCTCGGCACAGAGCAGTGGCCGCTGCCACTGCAGTGTGGCAGCTGGGCAGGAACGTGGGGAAGCACAGGTGGGTAACAGGCAGCAGCAGGTGGTGGTTTCGAATGTGAGTTCTGGTACTGGAGGCCAGAGTTCAAGTCCTGCTCCTCCCACTCGCTCACCCTCAGCACGTCACTTACCTGCTCCATGCCTCAGTTTCCCCATCTGGAAATCGGGGATCCTAATAGGGTGTTACGAGTATGAAATGAGCTCATGCACCTGAAGCTCTCCGGACACTGCCAGGCACAGTAGCTTTCTCATGAACTGTATTATGCTATCATGCACTATTTATTATTCTGTGATTATTATGGGGTATCTCCCCTGGCATCTGGAAGACCTGGGCTCTCTAGCTATTACTCGGCCGCAGACTTGCTGCGTGACCCTGGACAGAAAAACACACCTTGCTAAGCCTTGGGGTCCTTCACCTACAAAGGAGGGATAGGCATCCTCAGACAGACTGTGCCCCCGTAACCCTTCTCCTCTTCCGCTGTCAGAATAAGAATCTTAACTTTTCCCTTGGCACCTGGCTGCACGAAGATGACCGTGGGCTGCCAGGCAGCTAGTGTGACTAACGGTGGGTGGGGAGACCTGAAGGAGACTGACAGGAGCAGTTTTCAGGGAGTCACCTCAAGAGAGAGGAACAGCCACGTTACGGTTTAAATGCAAAGTGTCCAGAGGTGTGGCCAGACAGGTCCTGGGTCACGAGGGTGCTGATGAGTTCCGAGCCCCAAGGGCTTATTGGGAGGGGAGGTCTAATGGGATGATGCAGGCCCCTGGGGGTGTGACTTTGGAAGGTATATCTTGTCCCCACCCCTTCCTCTCTGTTTCTTTTTTCCCATCTTTTGTGGCTTCCTGGCTGCCACCATAAGGCGAGCAGCAAGCTTTCCCTGGGACACTCTTCTGCCCTGATGCTTCTGCCTCACCTCAGGCCCTTAGCAATGGAGCTGGCCACGGACTGAACCCTCTAAAATCATGAGCCGAAACGCACCTTTCTTCTTTCGAGCTGTTTCAAGGAAGTCTTGTGGTCACAGCCATGAAAAGCTGAGTCACAGAACATATGAATGCAAGTGCACTAATAAAACAGGAGACTCCAGCCGCCCGATAGGAGGACAACACATCACAAGGGGGTTCACTCTAGGGATGCAAGATTAATAGGAAATTTAGTAATGGAATGGAGAAGAATCGAACAGTTGCTGATCAGTTTAGTAGTCAGCTTTGATTTTTAAAAATGTCAACTGCTGGGTATGGTTGAATGTTCCTGTAATCTCAGTTACTTGGGAGACTGAGGCAGGAGAAGGACAAGTCCAAGACCAGCCCAAGCAACTTACTGAGGGCCTCATTTCAATAAATAGATAAATAAATAAGTAAATAAAGCTGGACATCACGGTGCCTGCAAGTATTCCCAGCAGTCTGGGAGGCCCAGGCGCGAGTGTCATGAGTTTGAACCCAGCCTGAGCAAGTTGGGGAGACCCTGTCTCAAAAAAAATTAATTAACAAATTAAAAGATATAAAAAGGTTTAGAATATAGCTCAGTGGGAATGCCCTGGATTCAATCACCACCCCACCAAAAGGCAATAACTAGACTGGAAAAAACACTGGTGTCAGCCCCAAAAGCTGGCATCTTATTGAATGGGGGGCTGTGTTAGCTTAGGTGTACATCTTAGTTACTTTCTTGTCAATGAGAGACACTAACCAACATTCACAATTCTAAGGAAGAAAGCTTTATTTGGCTCCCAGTTTGTAAAGATTTCCATCCACAGTCTCAGCTGGCTCCAAGGGTAGGTGGATGGCAGAGGAGAAATAGTGGAGGCAGGAAGCAGAGAGAGAGAGAGGAGAGGAGGGCAGGAGACAGACCCTTCCGGGCCACACGCTCAGTGAGTCACCTCCTCCCACCCAAAGTTTAGCTATAAATTCATCAGTGGGCTCTCACACTCCTGTGACCCAGGCACTTCCTAAAAGGCCCACCTAGGAGCGCGGGAGCTCGGGGAGACGGCTAGATTTAAACGGTAATAGTACAGGAGTCAGTTTAGCTCACTAGGCTGTGGTATCACTCACAGGGTCCCTCACCAGTCTAGGCATTGCTGGAGAATATCTCGTAGGTGTGGGGAACAGCTATACTCAGTCGGTGTAAGTAGTGGAGATTGTCTTCCGTCACCTGGGAGGGACCCACCAAAAGGCCATAAAAGCCAGCCTGGGTAACTTAGCCAGATCCTGTCTCAGAAAGTGCAAAGACCCTGGAAGAAAGCTTTATTTGGCTCCCAGTGTTGTTTTTTAAAGGAGCTAGATTAAGGTTTCCTTGTGGAAGAAGAATTCCCCAGCATTTGCTTTGCCCAAGTCTCTAGGCTATGCCATGAATTTCAGACTTATTAGCTGTGCAGTCATGCAAGCCAAGTCCTTGAAATCAGTGTCTTCACATACACACGTCCTTCTGAGTTCATTTTTCTGGAGGCCCTGGCATTGCAGTGATCGGAGAGACGTTCCTGGCAAGGTCAGAGAGGAGACCAAACTGCCCACCACTGCCTTGGTTAGGCCAACCCAAATCCCATAGCAGGAAGGGACCCACAACGCACCCAGAGGCGGTGAGGGGGGGAGAACCCCAGAACCTCTATACAACTCCACCTCTGAGCCTTTCTTGTTCATGTGCTTTTGGCCCACCTGAAGGATGAACGCTAAAGGCAATGCTCAAAGAGGAAGCAAGAAATGGAAAGACAGCAATTTGCATCCAGCTCCAGAGGAAGTGTAAATTGGTACAGCCACTTGAGAAGGAACTGAGAAAGATTCTAGAAAAAGCGGAAACCTAAACTCCAGCAGTTCTACTTGGCTAGGCCAGAGAAACTTTTGTGCGTGTTCACAGAGAAGTTCACGATTATCCAGTCATAATGAGAAAATGATAAAGAGACACTCTAGCGGTTCACGGCAGGGGACCAGCTGAATAAGCCATGGGATATTATACAGCGTTTAACATGAATAAACTGTGTGTATTAATAAAGCTCCACACTGTGCATTCAAATCACCCAGGGGACTTGTTCAAGCAGGCAGCGCCAGCCCCACCGCCTGAGTTGCTAACTCCACGGGTCCGATTCAGGTCTGCGAGTGTGCATTTCCCGCCGTTGCTAAGGGACGCCAAGAGGTTGCTGGTCTAGGGACCGCGCTTGGAGTAGCACAAGACACACAAGCCTCAAAACCACAATGCCGTGTTGCAAGATGATGCGCACGCAATACCACTTGTGCTGATCTGTAATGCACAGAACCGACACCGTAGCATGTTTGTGGGTACACACACGTGTGGCATGTTAACTACAAGCTGTTACCTTTAGAGAGAGAGGATGAGTATATTTCTGTGATGTGCAGTACAAACCTCAAATCCCCCTTAACTTCCCCTCCCCCCAGGCCCTCAAGGTTCCCCTGCTACTCGGGAGGAGGGCAGGTACAAGGGACAAATGACCTCCCGAGCCCGACCTTCCATGGATCCATCCTCCTTATCTTTCCCCTTGGTGAGGAGGCTCCCACAGAAACAATGGGGCCCAAGGACCTTGTCACTCAAAGTGTGGTGCGTGGACATGCAGTGAGTTTGTTAGAAATCTCCGGTGCTTTCCCGGTGGGGAATCGGAATCCCTGGGGCGGAGGAGTGGGAGGATGGGGGCCAGGAATCAGTGCTTGAACGAGCTCTCCTACTGGTTTTTACCTACGTCTAAAGTTGAGGAACCGGGTTAGCGGGTGCAGAATGGCGGTTTCACTCCATGGAAGAACCTGGATCCAGAAATAACCACACGGAGCAGAGGAGCTTAGCTGGCCTGCGCTGGACCTGGGAAAGCTGGAAATAAGGACTGTTGGTCTAGGCCACTGAGCCTTAGGTGGTGCTGGCAATGGTAATATTACCTAATTACACAGAGGGCCACCAGCTGGCTGTTTCACTGCAGAAGACGCAAGTGGGGCTTGTGGGACGGGCTTTCTTTCTTTCTTTCCTTTTTTTCTGATACTGAGGAACTGAATCCAAGGACACTCTACCACTGAACTACATACATCCCAGACATTTTTATAGTGAGACAGGGTCTCATTAAATTGTCCAAGTAGGACTTGAATTTGAGATATTCCTGCCTCAGCCTCCCTCAGTGCTGGGATTACTGGTGAGTACCACCACACCTAGCTAGGTGAGCTCCAATTTCTTTACAAGGAAACTAAAGAAATTTAAAGAGGAAATCTTTTAAACCTGAGTGGTAGACACAAAGATCTCTGATGTCTATTTTCTGCACATTTGAAATAATTTATAATTTAAAAAAAATTTAGAAGTCCTAAAATAATAATAATAATAATAATAATAACAAAAGGTCAGGTTTACACAGGCAACAACTGACACATGTAACAAGGAGGGGGACACACAGAAAGCACTGCCCAAGAGGCAAGTGGTATCCGCTGCTCCCCAGGACTTCGTAATCTCCAATGGAGCATAAGGAGACCAGATGATTCCCTGCTGGTCTGGGCACTACTGACCAGAGATGGACCAGTTGGTCCCTCTCTCTGACACTTACAAATGACACCTGTTATGAGTTTCTTAAGGCTGCTACAACAAAACACTACAAACAGCGATTAACACAGTAGACATTCATTTCTGCTTGGTCTTGAGGCCAGAAATCTGAGATCCGTTTCCAAAATCCAGGTATTGGCCGAGCCACAATCCCTTTGATGACTTTAAGGAAGCAGTTGTTCCTTGCCTCTTTCAACTTCACTTTGGTGGCTGCCAGTATTCTTTAGCTCATGGCCACAGCACTCTGACCCCTCCTTCTCTCTTCAGATTAACTTCAGACTTAGCACCCTTTTTCTTAAAGGACCACACAGTAAATATTTTAGATTTTGCGAGCCTTTTAACCTCTGTCACTACTATTTAACTCTGCTTCTGTAGCATGAAAGCAGCCACAGAGAACACATAAATGAATGTGACTACGTTTCAATAAAACTTTATTTACAAAAATGCACACTGGATCTGCAGGCTGTGTGTGGTCTGCTAACCTGTGAACTAGATTCTATAGCACAGTGTGCTCCTCAGTAAAAGGGTTACATAGTTGAGAAATTAGGAGAATGTCAGAGAAAATCAAGCCAACTAAGTTTCTTGACTGCAGGACTTCTCAGAGCCTTTATTAATGTATGAGGTGGGGGATAAGGAACAAAGTAGCTCTCAGTTATTTGACCATGAAGTACTTTTTCATAAAATGCCTATTAATGTCTCCGTACAGCCCCCAATCATAATATAGTAAATGATACTTTGTCCCAGCCTGAGTTTGGTTAGATGCTCATTTGGTTCTCCTTTGCTTTGCGTTTAAATTCTAAACAAGTCACTAATGCTCTCCATCTTCCTTAGAATAATAATTAACCAACCAGCCCACACTTGACCTGTGTGATTTTATCCTCAAAACATTATGAAGAGGTCTGACTGTTCCCATTTTAAAGATGGGAACAGTGAGGTTCAATGAAACTAATCAAAGTCCCAGAGGCAGAAGGCAGTGAAGCCAGAGTTTGAACCTAAGTCTAATTTGAGAATGTGTTTTCTTCCACATCCCCACAATGCCACCAGAAAAAATTTCGTGCTGTTCTTTTTTGCTTACATATTCTAGGTGATTATTGGTAAAAGAGAGAGGGAGGTAAGTTTTGTCACACACTAGGTAATATCAACATCATCAAGGTTCTGTGTCCTTCCTTGTTGGCTTCTGTTCTGTCCCACTGAAAGCCAATAATGGCAAAAGGCTCAACATCTCCAATGTCTGCTGCAGACAGTCAGACCCTGGCTTTGCGGCTCACTGGCGGGGCCCCTTGTGGATCTGACCCTCTGTTTCCTCATCTGTACAAAGGGAGTAATATACTTGTCTCATAGGGTTGCTGAAAAGACCAAACAAAACCATGCAAAAAACACATTTCATATGGTAGATGAATACAGAAACAGGAAGCAAAGCTGTGACATACTGTGTCCCCTGCCCACTTGGGTTGCAATACTACTTTGCCACCTCCAAGCCTGGTGACCCTTGACAAATTAGCTGGTCTCCCTGAGCCTCGGCCTTATCTGTCACTTAGTCTGAGGCAAACCTGGCCTCCTCCACGGGTTATTGTGAGGATTCTTGGGCAGGCGGTGGGGGGAACACCAGTGAATAAGACAGGATGATCATTCTTCTGATGGGCTCCGTGACTACTGACGCATAAACCTAATGACATCTGCAAAGTCCCTCTTGTCACACGGCCCAACATGTCATGTAGGTGTGAGATGCGATCTTTCGTCGTGGTCACGGTGTGGGATGCTAAGATGGGAAAGTCTGGGGTGCCCACCCCAGAGTTGTGGGCACTGTTGTGTATATAGCTGTATGCAAGCTACATATATAAGCTAGGGTGAACCTGACCCTTGAACTTCAAGCTACCTTGAACTTTTGGTCTAGCGGGGGAGATGAGGACCCATGTAATTTCAGAGTGACTTGAGCAAGTACTGGGAGAGAGGAGTCTATGGGAACATACGCAAGGGGCACTCACAGCACCCTACGGGACCCGGCGGGAGTGGGGGTGACATCTAAGCTGAGGCCTGGAGAGGTACAGTCCATAGGTCAAAGGGGGCCATCGAATCTAAAACTATGCTAATGTCCTGAGAGGAATCCTTGTGAAAAATTATTGATAAAGTCAAACAGCTTCTATGATATGCAAATCTAGCTGCTAAAAAAAAAAAAAGGTTAACTACTAAGCACAGCTATCATCCCAGCTACTGGAGAGGCTGAGGCAGGAGAATCATGAGCTTAGAGCCAGCCTGGGCCACTTAGAGAAATCCTGTCTCAAAATAAAACCTAAAAAGGGCTGGGGAAGGAGCACAGTATGAAGCTCTGAGTTTAATGTATGCACATCTACACACGCACGCACGCACACACGTGCACATGCACGCACACACACGCACGCACGCGCACACACGTGCACACGCACGCACACACGTGCACACTAGCTCATACATTTCATAGGATCAAATATGCAACGGTGCTCCTGTTCTGTGGTGGGAAGCCCTAAACTTTCCCATCTTAATACCCATGACCATCGCCATGATGGAATAGCTCAGCTCACACCTGGAGCACGTGTGGGGCCCTGTGACTTTACAGATGTCACTAGCTTTACTCTTCAGCAGACACCGAGCTCACCAAAAGACAGACCATCTGATGGGTTCAAACCAATCATCCGAGATCTTTGAAACTGAAGAGTTTTCTCCTGCTAGTAGCAGAAGGGAAAATCAGAGAGGCATGAAGCAGAAGAATTCACTGTGCTGTTATTACTGGATTGGCGTGGAGCGCAGGGGCCAGAGGGAGGCTGCCAGGAGCGAGGGTGACTCCTGGCTGACCACCAGCCGGCCCGTGGGGACCTCGGTCATTAATCACACAAAAGCAAATTCCACCAACAACACAAATAAGCCTGAAAGTAGATTCATGTGCAGAACCTCCAGGCTGCCTAGACTTTGGACCTATGGAACTGTGAACTAATTAATGAGTCACTGTTACATCATTACACTTGTGGGCATTTGGTAGCCAGCAAATGAAAACTAACATGGGCTCTATTATTCCCCATTTTGTGGATGAAGAAATGGAGGCTAGAAAAGGCAAAATAGCTTGCTAAGTAGCTGGCGGTGGTGGGGAGGAGATTCTCAAACAAGATCCGCACTTGGGCACCCAGGCTCCGGGGCCCAGCCTTCTCAGTGTCATGCTGTGTTTTCTGAATTTATTTAACTGGAACAATCTCCAGGACAGATGAGATAGGTAACTAAAAAAACCTAGGTGGCGGCTGTGTGGAGACTGTTCCCGTTTGAATATAGCCAGGTGAGTAGGAAGAGCATATGCGCACCAGCGCTTCTGTGTGTATATAACAGTGACGGAAAGATCCAGGGAACAGGAAACAAAGGAGACTTTTTGCCCTATGTGTTTTCTTGGCCTTGCTGGAGGTCAAACCTAGGGCCTTGTGGATGCTAAGTAAGGCCACATATTGCTTTTGTTATTTTGAACTTTGAACCTGTGACATTACTTATTAAGAAAATAAAGTACGTATTCTGAATAATTGAGTGGTGATCAGAAGTTGGAGGCCATCCAAGCAGACACAGAAATACTTTCAAGACAGCAAAGCACCGTGGGCAAACTAATCTGTAGGCGTCTTAGGCTGAAGGTGCCACGCACCAAAATTGCCTCCCTCGAAGTGCTAGAGGCTGGAGCCCAGGTGGCCCTCAGGGTTGGGTCCTCCTGAGGACTCTGACCTTAGCCTCCACTGGCTGCCTTCTGACTGATAATGGCAAAGGCTCAGTAGCTCCAAGCACTGCTGCAGACAGTCAGGGCCCCCTCTCCCCTTCTTCTCTGCTGAAGAAGTCACGGCATCTTCCGGGCTGAGCCCTAGTAGTGGCCAAAGGCTGTGCGCTTTGGAGAAACCAGGCTCAGCTCATCCTGGTAGCGGGATACCTAGCCTTCTGAGAATTGGAAGCGGGTAAAAATGACCAGAGGAGAGAAGAGGAAGCAGAGTGCTCAGAATGTCCCAGGTCACCTTGGTGACAGGGAGGAAGATGGGGCTGGAAGCCAGTTGTGATGGCTTCCTGTGACAAGTGACCCACAGAGACGTCTTAGGAAGGTACCTGCTTTTATGTTTCTCCAACTAAAAAATGGGCAGAACAGCAACTTCCTGCTTCTCATGTTACTGGGAGGTAGAATTAAATCCTCTCCTAAGAATGTTCTAGAAAAGTACAGTCCACTGGAACTTTCTAGAATGATGGTCACATTCCTCCTCTTCTTCTTCTCATTTCCTTCTCCTCCTGTTCCCCCTCCTCCTCCTTCTCCTTCTCCTTCTCCTTCTTTCTGCAGTGCTTGAGATAGAACCCAGGGGCTCACACATGCTAGGCTAGTGGTCTACCATTGAGCCATACCTTGGTCCTAGAAAGTCCATATCTGTGTGATCCAACATGATAGTCATAGGTTGAACATAGATACCAAGCATTTGAAATATAGCTGGTGCAACAGAGACGCTTACTAAATTGAGTCACTTACTAAACTTAGTTATTTTAAATTTGGAAGGCCACAGGGGGCTGTGGCTGCCATCTCAGGCCAACACAGTTCTAGAATCCTGGGCCAAGAGAAATCCATTTTGATGAAGGGAAGGGGCAAGGTAGAAGAGCCAAACATTTTGTTAGTGCTGCAAGTTGCAGTTGAAGGGAAAGGGATGGATGTTCTGGGACAGACTGGGTCAGGACTGTGTAAAAACGAGGCAGAAGACTAGTGTGGTGCCACTCGCCTATAATCCCAGCTACTCAGGAAGATGAGGCGAAAGAAGCACATGTTCAAGGCCAGCCTGGCCACCTAGGGAGATCCTGTCTCAGAAGCAGGAGTGGGGGAGGAGTATGGGATAAAGGGTTGCCTAGTATGCACAAAACCCTGGGTTTAAAGATTGGTACTGAAAAAAAAAAACAAATAGCCAAACAAACAAACAAACAAACAAGATGAGCCAGGTACACTGGAATATATCTGTAATCCCAGCAGTCTAGGAGGCTGAGGCAGGATGATCTCAAATTTGAGATGATCTCAATTGAGCTCTCAACTGGTGCTGCCAGGGAACACAGCTCAGGGCCACCATCTTGCCTAGCATGCGTCAGGCTCTAGGCTCAATCCTCAGGACTGTAAAGCAAATAAACAAAAAAACCAAAGTGCATTGGCAGAGGATCAAATAGAGAAGGGTTAGGACAGCGTCTTACTCATTTCTATATCCTAAGAGTTAGTATGGGCCCTGAAAATGTCAGTGGAATTGGTGGAAGACAGTGGTCGGGGCCCAGGAGAATGCTATGTGGCGGCGGCGAGGGGTGGGGTGGGCGTCCAGCCTTGCGCCCCTGGTAGGTGACTAAGGTGAGGCTCTTCATGGAGCCCCTGGGATCCTCTCTCGAGTCCATTCTAGTGCAGGTAGAGGAGACGGCAAGTAATTAAGACAAACTGATCTGATATATGTATGTCAGGTAGTGATGCACGCTGGGAGGGAAACAAAATAATGGTCAATAATGCAGCTTACGTGCTTGCTTGCTTTCTTTTTTGTGATACTAGGGATTCAACCCATAGCTCATACTGAGCTATAGCCCTAGGATCCTGCCCCCTCATAACTCTCTATTTTTAAAAAAAAACATTTTGATTTTGAGACAGGGACTCTCTCGAAACTGCTAAATCGAACTTGTGATCCTCCTGCCTCTGCCTCCCAAAGCGCTGGGATCGCAGGCATGCAGCACCACACCCGGCTGGGAAAGCCACTGTGGACAGGGTGGGTAGGGAGGCCCTGTTGGAGGGGCTGACGCTGGAGCCGAGATCCGAGATCCGAATGACTGGGGAGGGGACTTTGACAGAGAACTGCTCCAGGCACAGGGGACAGCAGGCACACAGGGCCTGAGAAGGAAGACAATGGAGGCGCCAGGCACCCCGCACGCAGTCAGTGCAGTCACCGGTGTGGCCAGTGCAGAGTGACACCAGAGAGTGCCTGGGGTGATGAGGCCAGCGAGGTGGGAAGGGGCCGTCCCCAGCAAGAACGAGAGGTACAAGTTGTATACAAGTGATCTGGATGCATGGTGACAAGTGGCAGCTCAGGGCGGCGGTCTGGGTTCAGGTGGAGACCAGTGGTCGCCATCTTTCATCTTTCTTTGCCTCCCAGCAAGGCGCACGTTGGAGGCCCAGGTGTGAGCGCTGCCCCAGAACTGGCATGGGAATTGGCACTGGCAGAGGGATGATTAAGAAAAGGAAGAGAATGAAGAGATTCCCAGAGTCCCCAGACAAGGTGGCTCCCTCAGCCCCACACGTCAGGCCCATCACAGCGACCCAAATACCAAAGCAACACAATAATTATAATATTAAAAACCAGCCCGCCCTTGCAGCGGATGGATGGCACGGGGACCCCGGAAAGCGCATCTGTGCTGTGAGCCATTAGGGGTCCCTGGCAGATGTGTCTCCCTCCCACCCTGCCCCAGCCCAGCTGCAGACGAAGACCTGTCCCTTTCTTCCTCACAGACAAGGATTGATGAGGATTTTCCAGAGCACTCAGACAGGCAAGGGAAGGCTCGGGACCTTTTCCCAGCCTGCAATTTATCTTGGGGGGACTTATTCACATCACTTTTTACAGGCCGGACTGGGCTCTGACCTGGTACATTAATCTCTCTGAATAAAGTAATAATAATCAAAAAGAGGGAGCTGGACGGCTGCCAGGGAGGCATTAATAACTGTCGCCCACACCTCAGTGGTGCACGGAATGGGCGTCGGGCTCCTCCCCGCCTGCTCTCTCCCAGAACAGTTTGAGAAGGAAGCAAGGCAGCCTGGACTTGGGGACATTTTCCGTACAAGGTACCTGGGGGAGGCTGTCTCTGAAGTCAGTGCTGAGGGGTTCCCAAACAAACGCGGGACTCTCACAGGGAAAGGAGGGCTGTGTAAGTAAGCAGCAGAGGTTCTGGAGCTGGACCGCCCGGGTTCAAATCTCAGCTCAGCCACTTACATGCAGTGTGACCTGGTGCTACATCCTTAATCTCTCTCCGCTTGGTTTTATCCTGCTGGGAATGTACAATGGTTCAGCCTGGGTGGGGAAGAGTTTGGTTGTTCTTCGGAGTTAAGTACAGAGTTACCGTAAAATCCTGCAATTCCACAATAGGTATTTTCCCAGAATGATTGTATTCAAAGAGATAGCTGTACACAAAATGTTCATGGAAAAAATATTCACAACAGCTAAAAAGAGGGACCAGCCTTAAAGTCCATCCATGGACAAATGAGCCATCCATCCAATGGAATATGACTTAGCCGGAAAAAAGCATAGTGTTTGTTGACCTGCGCTATGACCTCGAAGACTTTGTTATGTGAAAGGAACCAGACTACAAACCAGTCACATATGACACAGCGCCACATACACAAAAAGTCCAGAACAGACAGAAGGCAGCTGGGCAGTTGGGGGGCTGGTGGGAGGAGGGATGGGAAGTGAGTGCCAGGTTTCCTTGGGGTGACCCAGATGTTCTTGGAACTAGACGGAGATGTTGGTTGCACACTGTTGGCAATGTACTAAATGCCCCGGTGGCTATCATATTGTCACGAGGTTTGCAATCTTAGTGAAGTTACTTAAGTCAGCTTTCTCTCTGAGAAAAGACACCGGCAGCATCCATCCTTGGAGAGCTGATAAGGTTAAGCAAGACGATGTCTTAGCAGGCTATCAATGCCATGAGGACAGGGACTTCTGTCTGCTTTGTTCATGGACGTACCCTCCATGACTGCATCAGAGCCTGCCCAGAGCTGGCATTCTGCAAACATTTCCGAATAAGTGACATTGCTTAACACGCTGCCTGACTCCTGGTGATTGCTTAGCGTGTTTTGCTGTGTTAATTACCACTCCTTTGGCCACTATAGTTCTTTGAGAATCCCTAAGTGGTTTTCTCTTGCGCAGAGAAGTGAGTGTTCCTGGGCTTGTAGATTTGTTTTTAAGCCTGACTTATTGGGACCCCTGTTACATACAAAAGCTTTGAGCTGAGCTGAGAATGGAATCTAAGCTCTCACTGTTGCTACAAGAGGGGGTGGTGAGGAATAGTACGTATAGACGGCACCCATCCATCCATTCACTCATACTTCCTTCCCTCCGTCTATCTACCCACTCACCCATGCCCACCCATCCACCACCCACTCCCCCACTCCCCCATCCATCCGTGTCCATCCTTCCTGCTACACAGCCATCTATACACTCATCCAGGTATCAATTCATCCATCTACTGCTCTTCATGGATATGATTATCCGTGGAGGGATGTAATACCCATGTATTCAGCCACCTACCCACTTAAAACACATACATACGCACACACACAGATACCATGGATGCTTGTAAATGCATAACAGATATTGCTGATTCCTCAATACACAAGCTAGATGCACTCACTTCCAAGATAGAGGGTTAAGTTGGGAGGCAGCCACAGAAAGGGCAATCTGACTAGTTTTTAATTTAAAAAATACTTGTTCATTTATTATTACTGTCATTATTATTATTATTATTATTATTATTATTTTGTGGCCTTTGTACTGGGCTATATCACCAGATCTCTCTTTAAAATTTTTCTTAAAAATTTAAGATAGAGTCTCACTAAGTTGCTAAATTGTCCAGGTTGGTCTTGAACTTGCAATCCTCCTGCCTCAGCCTTCCAGAGTGCTGGGATTACAGGCATGTGCCATCATGCCTGTCTCAGATTAGTTGTCTTTAAAAAGACTTCTGCTCTAGCTGCAGAGAAAAGAGTGAGAAGGAATAGGAGGGGTCAGAGAGGACAGACACAGAAAGTCTACTTTGTTCTCCTGGTGACAAGGACTAGGGTGGTGGCCATGGAAAGGCAGGAGGAGCCTGGACTGAGTCATTTAGGAGGTACTGTAAACAGAACTTGGCTGCTGACTAGAAGACACAAGGAAGGAAGAGAAAGAGGAAGAGTCCAAATTCATTTCTGGGTTGCTAACCTGAGCAGGCCAGGTGTATGGAGGGGCCATAGTTAGAGACCCAGAACAGTGAGGAGAGGCCCCAGCTTAGTAGATCCCAAATTCATTCTTGGAAATCAGTCTACTGTGTGTCGATACCTTGACTGCTTCTGAAGAAGCTGCTGAGGCCCAAGGATCCTCACGGACAGAGTAGTGGCCGAGGGAGAAGGAGGACTGGTGGTAGCAGTGATTCATAGTGACAACGAGGTGGTGCATAATACTGAGCACGCATATGGGCCAGGCCAGCTCTGGGTATCCATAAACTCTGTACACTCAGAACAGCCCCACCAAGGAAGTCTCATGGCAAGGTGCATAGGGACCCAGGCAGGGTGCATAGGGACCCAGGCAGGGTGCATAAGACCTGGGAAACTGCGAAGAGTTTAATACCTGTGCTATTCACAAATGTTTGGGTTGAGTTTAGGGAAACCAACAAGAGGTGGTCTGGAGCGATAGGGGTGTGGCTACCAGCCCGGACAGAAACCTGCCCAGAGAAGCTGCCTGTGACGGGAACCCTCTGCCTCACACCTGGGAAGGTAGGGTAGGAGTAACAGCACCCAATTCATGGGAACAGTGTACAGATTCAATGGGGTAACGAGTGCGTGGCGCTTAGAATGGCACTGTGGCTGTCCAGGGTGAAGAAGCCAGGCATGGTGGGCAGAATAACCTCCTACCACCACCCTCACCGCCACCAGGAACCCAGTCCTAGTCCCTGGAACCTGTGAACACATCAGTTTTTGTGGCAAAGGGGACTCTATTATTCTGACTACACCGAGGACCCAGGTATAGGGTATGATCTGGCCCATCCGGGTGGGCCCAGTGGAACTGCAGGTACTTATAAATGGAAGGCAGGAGGGCCAGAGTCAGAGAAGGAGGTGTGTCAGAGGAAGTGACATCAGAGGGGGAGGAGCCCAGGATGCAAACCGCTGTCACTGACTCTGGAGACACAGGAGGGCACACAGCCCTGCCCAGGCCTTGAACTTGCCTGCCGAGATGGGTGTTGGACTTCTGATCTCAAGAACTGTAAGAAAATCAACTTGTGTTGCTTTAAACCATTAAGTCTGTGGCATCTGTCACACAGCCACAGGAGACAAATGTGCCAGGGCAATAATAATATCTCTGACTCTCTCTCCTCCTGGGCTCGCCATCGCCAGTGGCTAAACCCACGTGGAAGCCACTGGGCATCGAAGGCCACTGACAAAATTCACATAGGTCAGCCTTCTGGCTAGAGAGCAGAGCGAGAAGGATGGTTCGTGTACCTGGACAGGCAAGTGGAAGACATCCAGTGGTACAGTTCCTGCCCCCATCTTACAGAGGGGGCAACTGAGGCACAGAGAGGCTAGGTAACTATTCGGTGAACTCCCACATGTAACAGAAGAGAAAAAACTCCATACTCAACCTCATATGAAAGAGCCAAACACAGGTGTACTGAGAACATTGTACACAGTTACTTTTCGGCTACATGTACAGGAAACGTAAATAAATGTCAGACGTGGGTACCACCTCGTGATATTTCACGGTGATAGACAAATGTTCCAAAATCTGAGAAACTTCCGGAACAAGCATTTCAGATAAGGAGCATTCGACTTGTGAATCCTTCACTGAACACTTTACACTGCACTGAGCTTAAGGTTAGCACATTATATCATCCACTATGAGGTCAGGGCTTTGGCGGAAGGCCCAGTTACTAGTATCAGTTGATAGATGAACAAATGAGGGCTCAGAGACATCTTGCCATCTGCCCAAAGTCACACAGCTAGAGATGAGGATAGTTTGGGCCTGACTGCTGCTGCATGTGAGGCCGAAGTCCTTGCACACAACCACTGGGCCGTGCTTTTGGGGCCAAATACACGGTGCCTACTGGTAATAGCCTGAGCTCAGAAAGTGATGTTACTATAGCCTGGAAAGGTACAAGAGGTATCTTAGGACTTCTGCAGGGCCACTGGTCCCTCTCCTGATCTCCTCTTTCTCTCAATTCTTTTCTCTCTCTCTGTATCATTTTAAAACTTCCTGCACTGTCTTTGGGCACCAGAGGTACAGCTTCATCTAAGAAAACCTTAAGATCTGACTCACCCAGATCTGTGCACATTGCAGAGGGGAGAAGCTGGCTCAAAGGCTATCCTGACTGCTAGGCTGATGAGCTGCCACCCAAGACGGATGGTTAATTCTAACCCGCTCTCTGCCAGACAAAGCCTCAGTTACATTCTGAGCTTTCTGAACCCAAAGGACAGCTATTTGGACCGAATGGACAGCAAGAGTTTTCAGAGGTCCATTGGTCCATCTGCCATGGGCCAGGTTCCCTTTGGGTCATCTTACAGAGGCACTGGCAATCATTATATCCTACAGCTGGGATTTTCTGCCCACTTAGTCCTGAGTTCCTCTTCATTCCAATGCCTGCCTGCAGCTCTTCCCTAGGGCATGTGCAGAGCATTGCTGTCACCACTTCCCCATCCTGTGCCCCTGGCAGACATCACCAATCAATCTCAGAGCCCTTTCCTTCTGAGCCTCAGGCCCCTTTACGAAAAGACTACTGGAAGCCACAGAAAAGCAAAACCTATTAAGGTACTGGGAGGCTGCTGCCAGTGCCTACCTTGGACTTGACGGCCAAGATCATCTTGGGTAGGGCCACGATGAGGCACTTGAGGGCGATGGTGATATACTTCAGTACGAAGTCTGCAATGCCCACAATCCACAGCAGATCAAAGAGGTCCAGTGTCTCCAGGTTGGGCTTCAGAAAGATGAGGCTAGGGAAAGCATTCAGAGAGCCGGGATGTCACTAAGGGCCATGCCTCAGGTGATCTTTCTATTCATGGGGGAGCCTTGTAAGTGTCACCTAGGAAGAACACTGACCTTGGAGTTAGACCTCTGTGTCTTGTTCCTTAATCTATTACTGACCTGCTGCGTAACCTCAGGTGGGTCTCCTAACCTCTCTGAGCTTCAGTGCCTTTCAGGGTTAAAAAATTGCCCTGGGGTATTATGAAGGCCTTTTAACGCCCCAGTTTACAGGTCCACAACACTCTTCACAAAGGAAGGTGAGGAGAAGGAAGAAGGGCGGAGGGAAGGCAACCAACACAACCAAGAAAGGAGGGAAACTGATAGCTCAGGCACCGTGCCAGGCTCTTGACTCAGCAGATCCTGTTAAACCCTCACCATGATCCTTTGCAGGGAGCATGGCTTGTCTCCATAAATGAGGGCTGAGGCTTGGGGAGGTGACATAACTAGCACAAAGGCATCAGTATCAGCACACTTAACTTTTATCAGATGGCCTTGAATTTGAATCCCAATTTCTGCATCGATTGGATCTTGGGTAAAGTTTTCTCTGTAAGTCTCAGTGTTCTCTTCAATAAAATGGGATTATTTCCCCCCTTACAGTGTTATCAGCAGGAAGAGACCCTAGACATGCTATAGACCCTGCTATGCAGTGGTGATGATTACAACAGCAACTCTTTATGAGGCAGGCACCCATTTTGCAGATGAGGAAACTGAGGCATGAAAGGTAAAGCGACACACACAGGTCCTTCAGATATTAAGAGATGTCTCAGACCTAGGTGTCCTGGCTGCATATACTCTGCATGTCTTAACACATTTCCTCTTCCCAAAGACTCTATGAAGTGGGGATGGGATTATCTCTTTTTGAGCTGAGAACTGGTGCTTTAAGAGGAAGGAAGAGTCACCTGTGTGTCGTGTCTCAGCGAGAACACGGGGCTAGGATTGGCGCCCGCACCCGGGCTGTGCTGGTCTGTCTCCTTATTCCCACTGGATAAGAGGCTGTGGACAAAGGCCAGGTGGAGTCAATCTATGGGTCTCCTCCAAAGGAGTGAACAGTGCAAATGGCACAGGGGTGCTTCGGCTATAAGGCAAAGGGAGTGGGGCACAGCCTCTTTATTCAAGCATCTTTGGAATGCACTGGTCTGAGATAGATATAATTTGCTTTTTCCCACCTGGTATGAGGAATTGAACCCAGGGTCTTTGTACTGAGTTACACTCCTCGATGTGTTTTTTAGTTTTTACTTCGAGATAGGGTCCTGCTAAATTGCCCATGCTGGGCTCCTGCCTCCTCCTCCTGCTCGTCTCCTGGAACGTTGGGATTACAGCAGTGCGACACTGTATCCTGTTTCTCTGTGCAGTACTGGTCTTTTTGAACCGCTGGAATAGGAGGAAATCAGTGAGAAGAATCCATTCCGGCCGCTGCTCCCAACGCCTTCTGTGTCCTTCCGGCAGCTCAGCTGCCTCTGCAGGACTCCTCTCTCCAGGTCTGTGTGGCCAATTAAGCTCTAAGGGAGGGAGAGAGGTCTGTGTCCTGATCGCCCTCCCTGAGGCTCTGCCCCTGCCCCTCCCAGGATGTCCCATGTGGCTGGCTGACTTCCACACTGCCAAATATTTTGCGCTTCTATCATTGCAATACAATGAGGATCTGCTTTACATTTTCCCATTTTTATCTCCAGATACCAGGTGGTGCTCAATTCACCTATGTGGGTTTTCCCCCCATTATCTCCACCTCCATCCAATGCTAGGGATTGAACCCAGGGCCTTTACTCTGAACTGCTTACCCGGTCCTTTATTTTTCATTTTGAGACAGAATCTCACTAAGTTGCCAAGTTATCCAGGCTGGGCTTGAACTTGCAACCCTCTTGCCTCAGCCTCCCAGAGGGCTGAATTACAGCTGTGTGCCACCATGCCCAGCTTGGTTTCACTTTCATTGGTGGTGGCATGGAGAGGGTGTGCTGGTGTCAAAGTGGGACATTAAGTCTTACTTCTAACATTAGACTTACTTCTAATGGGACATTAGACTCTAGTGGGACATTAGACCTACTTTAAAGTACTCTGTGCTCTCAGTGGACTGACACATTTTACTGTTAGTTTTGCTTCTTCTCAGGCACCATCATCAAGAAATGATATAATCCTAAAATAGTAACATCAGTGATTACACGATATGATACGGTATGACCCAGCTATTTTCTGCATAACCTGACATCTGGTTTTCCTCCGTGGTTCACTCAGGTGGAGCAGGCGACAATGAACTTGGGCCAGGTTTCACAAATGTGCAAATGCAAGAAGGCCGGGGAAACGCTATTTGCCAAAAGGCAAGGAGCTGGTGAGTTGGCGGCTTCATTATGGCTTGCTGAGGTTGATCATCAGACTTCAAATCCCAGAATGATTCAAGCTCACTCGTGGTTAACGGCTGCCTTTGGCCGCTGGTACCTGAGGAAGGTGCCTCGGTTTGGATGTAATTTGCAAGGGCTGGAGTGCAGGAAGCTTGATCCTGTGTGTCGGTGTAAGAGATAGTGTGGTGGGACCTTTAAGAGGCGGAGCCTAGTGGGCGTCCCATGGGCGGGGCCTTCCTGGTGGGTGGGAACTTCCTTTCTCACCCTGGAGCACTCCCTTCTGCACATGCGCAGTAGCCCATCACCGCGTAGTTTCCCTTAAGGTTCTCGCCAGTGCCAAGCCAGTGCCAGTGCCATGCCCTTAAACCTCCAGAGTCATTAACCACTCAGCCTCAGGTAACCAAATGACCCAGAAGGGCTTCATAACAGCTCAATTTCCTCATCTGTGACATGGGCATTGTGCCATCCTGCAGAGTTGTCAAGAGGGCAAAATAAGATGATGGCTGTTGGTGTCACTTAAACACACTGTAGGCTGTGGCGACAGAGAGGACACGGACTGCAATCTGCTGCTTTTCTCTTAAATCTCTTTTCTGTCTCTCCCCATCTGCACTGCCAGTTTGATTCAGCTCTGGCCTGATGGGAGCACAGAGGTCTGACCCCAGGAAAAGGATCATGCCTCAAAATGGATGAACGGGAAGTGAACCCAAGCTTCTGGGAAGCCCCACCACCTGCACCCTGCACCCGGACCCTGCCTGTGGGCCATGTGCTAATGCAGAGTGAGAGATGGGTGCTGATAGCTGGGAACCAGCTCCTGAGGCTGCTTTTGGGGTTGGCCTCAGAAAGCTTCAAAACTACGGACTCCCTGAATTTATTTTCAAACCAGTTTGAGTTTCAGCCCTGTCTAGAGCCCCTGCCCACCCAATTCCCCACCAGCACCCACAGAAAAATCTGTCTGCTTCCAAAAGCCCCGATGGTCTCGACACACAGTAATACGAGTCTGGTAACATTCTCTTTTCAGTGATTTAAGACACTCCTTCTGAAATGAAGCAAAGTTTATTCCATTTATGGAATTGCTCTTTATCCTTAATGAATTCTTAGGTGTTAAGATACCCACTCTTTTATGAAATGATGCTGATATATATATATATATATATATATATATATATATATATATATATTTTTTTTTTATTGTGGTAAAACTAACAGGACATTAAATTTACCCTGGTAACCATTTTTGTATACACAGGTCAGTAGCATTAAGTAATTCACACTGTTGTACAACTGCTACCACCATCCAACTTCAGAACTCTCATCATCTTGCAGAATGGAAATTCCACATCGGCTAAACAACAGCTCCCCATCCCTTTCCCCTTGGCAACTACCACTCTCCTCTCTGTCTCTGAAAATTTAACTGTCCTAAGTTTCTCCTGTAAGTAGAGTGACGCAGTACCTGTCCTTTTGTGACTCACTTATTTCAACTTATAAAATGTCCTCAATGCTCATCCATGTTGTACCTTGTGTCTGAATTTCCTTCCTTTTTAAGACGGAGGGATGTTTCATTGCATGGTCATAGCACATTCTGTTCATTCACCCATCAATGGATGCTTGAGTTGCTTCCACCTCCTGGATTTATGTGACAACCACTTAAGAATATGTTTGATGCAAAAAGCAAGCTGGTGCCTACACAGCGGACCTCTGAACCTTGTTTTGGGGACACTTTATGGCTAGGAACTCCCTGGTCCCTGCCCTGTCTCAGGCCTGGTTGTTCAGCTTTTCCTAGCCTCCGGTGAGCTCCTCCCTGGAGCAATGCTTAGTGTAACAAAGTCCCAAAGTCTCACTGGTATGTTTTCCTCAGCATAGGCTGGGCTTGTACTAAGAACCTTCATCCCCAAACCTGCAATCTAAAAACGCTCCAAAATCTGAAACATTTTGAGTAATGTGGTTTTGGAGCATTTTGGACTTCAGATTTTGGATTTTCAGCTTAGGGTTGCTTAACTGGGAAAATCTATATAATTTTTTTTTTTAAACCAGGAATCAAACTCAGGACCTTGCGCTTGCCAGGCAGGTGCTATGCCACTGAGCTATACTGCCTGCCCCAAGTATTTTAAAATTTGACAAGCTGCAAAATCTAAAACACTTTGGGTCTCAAGCTTTTTGGAAAAGAGACCCTCTGTCTGAACAGTCCTGGGTACTGGGATAGGAAGCTTCGGTAATTGCAACTTATCAATTTAAAGTAATATGGCAATAAATGAAGAGAAAGCGTTATGAAGTGGCCTGCCCTGTACCTTGCTGTCCATAACACACACATATACAACTGCAGAAAAAAGCGTTCACACGGCTGCTGATAGGGAAAGGACTGGAGGTGATTTAGGTCCTCTTTGCAAATGTGTTTTCTGACTTTTCCCCATTAAAAATAGCTTACTTTTGAATGTAGAAAAATTACGTTTAAAATTTGGAGAGATTTATTCATCCGACAAATATCGATGGGACAACAACTAGCATTAAGCACTGCACTGGGCACCTGGGAAACCAAGTCCCCAAGAGATAAACAGGAAACTCCACAGCAGCTCAGAAAGAACTTAGGAAAAGTCTAGCTGTTCAAAATGTCCCTAGGACTTAGGGCGCCGAGCCAACCAGCAACCAGCCTGCCGCCCTGGTAAGTGACTGTGGTCTGGCAAGCCGCGGCCACCCCAGGGCGGGGAAACCAGAAGCAAGAGCGTCTCCTGAGATCTGAGCCATGCTGGAACTTAGGGTGCCGAGCCAACCAGTAACCAGCCTGCTGCCTACCGGGGCGCAGGCATAGAATCAAACATACCACATCCCCCCCCCCCGCCCCCTGTTAACAATTGGGATCCAGGGATCTGGGTATCTCTTAGGAGGTGACCATATTTGGTACAGCAAGTCGGGGGAGTTTCCTTCTACTATCTCTGAAGGTAGATATTTTTATCGCCATTTTGCTTTGTCCTGATTAACAGTGTTGCTCTATTCAATACTCTGTGTTGATGTGTTCTATAATGTGTATTTCTTTGATTTTGCTGTACCTAGTAGAAGAACAACTATTGTGAAGACAACAAGATATACAATGTTGCCTATTACAGTTGTCCTGGTGACCTGCTGTGATGTTCTGTGCCAATTTCACTATACTGTCTCAATTGGCTTTATTCCATCCTGTTTTTTTTGTAACTGTTTGCAGCCTCACTGTGTGTTCACTTTGTATGCCTTAATTTTGTAACATGAACAGCTATTTCTGGGAGGACAGTATGTGGTTTGTCAACTAGTGATTTATGGTTTTTTTGAGGTTCTGTATTGTTTCT
>PVJX010000959.1:0-65961 GCA_004027295.1 Dolichotis patagonum
CCCCCCCTCCTCCTTCTTCTTCTCCTTCTTCTTCTTCTTCTTCTTCTTCCTCTTCCTCTTCCTCTTCCTCTTCCTCTTCCTCTTTCCTGTCAAAGAGGCTTTCCAAAGCTGTCCTCAGTGAGATGCAACTTCCTATAGCTTGGAAGTTTCTTAGAATATTTTTTATATGCTTCATGCTACATTTCTTACTAGGGATAATTGGCTGCTAATTTAACAGCTTTTAGGTATCTTTTATAGCATCTTTCTTTAAAAATTCGTACCATAATCTCCTAAGTGCTTTTTGACTTGAATATTTGTCTTTGTTATCTATTTAAGTTACTTTCATCTGTATAGTGATAAATGATTTACAGACACTGCTTTGACAGTGTCCGACATTTTAAAAATAGTTTGGAATATAGAAAAATTTAATTGTTGATATTGGTTCTTATGTAAGAACCTCACCCCATTTCCTTGTTGCTGCCATGGTGATTGAACCCGGAGCCTGTTCACTATTACTGACCTGTGTCCCTATCCCTTCTGTCTCTATTGGCACATGAAACATTTTATGTTGCACACTTGTAGGAAGAACTGTGGCACATCTTTATTTTTGACTGCTAACTTCTAGTGAATCAACTTTTAGTTCTACATTTATTTGAACTAAAGAG
The DNA here is from genome assembly GCA_004027295.1 of Dolichotis patagonum. Taxonomy (NCBI): domain Eukaryota; kingdom Metazoa; phylum Chordata; class Mammalia; order Rodentia; family Caviidae; genus Dolichotis; species Dolichotis patagonum. The sequence continues at coordinate 645 of PVJX010000959.1, forward strand.
TTATGATTAATATTCATTTAGCTTAAGTCTTGAACTCTACTTAGATAATTTCACGTATTTTAAAAAAGAGTCCACGACAATTAAAAGGATGTGATTATTTAAAAGCCTAGCATTTTATTAAAGGAATTAAAGGAAACTTTTTTAGAAAGTTTGGTTAATGTGAAATCAGGAATTATAAATTCACTGAGTATTTGGCATCAGATCTCAGGGTACATTGTACTTCTTAGTTGGGGAATATATTTATTTAACAAATGTTTAAATGCTTGTTATGTTTTGCAGTTTTTCTAGGTGTTAGAAAATGGTAAAGTAAGCCAGTGGTCTCTGGCCTTACAATTCATTTTAAAAACCTTGGTTATTTTTTGATAGTTTTACTATATCCATTAGTATGTATATAGTATGTCTTACTATATTCATTAGTAGTTTTATTATATCCACTAATGTGATTTAGAACAAATTGATAACTTTCTCATTTATGATCAGCAGTGAACCTCATATTCACTAGTTTCCACATTTCTTTAACTGTAGTCAAATGGCATATTGATTTTACTTATTCATCTTTTTATTCATTTATAATACCAGCTATACAGGTCTCAGTGATAAATCTCTTGAGTTTTATACAAATCATATAAATGCATTTTATATTAAAAATCAACTTTAACTTAGTATAATTAAACTAGAATTAGAGCCCAGTTCTTCCAACTCCTAGTCTTATCTTCTTTTTTTTTTTTTTTTTTTAAACCCAATGCTGTACAATTAGAGGGTCTTGATGTATTGCCCAGGTTGCCCTCAAATTCTTGGACTCGGCGCATTCTTCTGTCTCCTCCCCCTGAGTAGCTGGAACTACCAGTGTATGCCCCTGCAGCTGGCCACAGTATTTTTCTTATGAGATGTACTTTAAAATCTTACAGAGAACATGCAAATATGTTGGCCCTCTGGATTTACTTAAATGTACATATGGACACTCTGAGATAGTTTACATTTGTTCATAAAATTATCTAGTAGCCTTTAGTTTCCTTTAATTTAGTGCTACATTTAAGACTTCAAGCATTTATTTTCAGGCAGGTGGCTGGTAATCATAATAAATTATAAGTTCTGAATATGGAAGTGTCATAATTAAGATAGTTTTTCTTCATATTCTAAATTAGTGGAAGAGTACAGTAGATGTGATTTTCTAGGATCTCTCATTTGTAACATAATGAAACTAGATTACTCTGGAATGAACAGATAATCTTTGTATTCAGTCTTCAAGTTTTATGGATAAATAGGAGCTGCTTTTAGTTAAATACAAATTCCAGAGCAAGTCATGATATGTTTATAGACAGTTTGTTCCTAATCATGATGGAAATGTTTCTGAGTAATGCTATCCTAGTGATATTTGAAGTTGAAAAACTAAGACCTTTTGGGAAAAGTCAGCTTCCAAATGAAGATCTATGACCTGCAAAAGCTCTTATTAATATTTATGTTTGCTAAAAAACATACCACAGCAAAGAACCATTTGCATATTCTGAATTCATAATTCAGAAAAATTAATATCCATTTATTATCCTTTCACAACAAGTGAGGTTTTTTTCTACAGCTTATGTAATGCTTAAAACCCCTTTATAAAATTGCAGAATAGGGCCAGGATATAGCTCAGCCACACAGCACCTGCCTGGCAAGCACAAGGTTCTGAGTTCGATTCTTGGTATCCCCCCAGTTGCAGTACATAGTAATTATTCCATGTCACTTAGATATCTTTTTTATTGAATTACTGATTCACACCTCTTAGGGTGTGATCATATCTCTATATAGATAGCTCTCTATACATGGCCTTTTGAGACAAGATTTCACTATGCAATTCAAATTGGCCTTGAACTCTTTAGCCCAGATTGGCTTTAAACTTGCAGTGATCCTCCTGAGTACTGGGATTACAGGCATACACTACCACGCCCTGCCTCATTAATTTGGATGAATGGAATAGAAACTGGTTTGGGTAAGTTTATTTAATGTCTTTGTTCCCAATAGCATGCCTGGCAGTTCATTATTTCAAGCTATCTTTTTTTGTATAAGCCTTGCTATAGTCTGATCTTAAATGTCTCCCAAACACTCATCTGTTCAAGGCTTAGTCCCTAGCCTGTGGCACCAGTGAAAGGTGGTGCAAACTTTAGGCCATGGCACCTAGTTAGGTCCTTGGGATGCACACTTGACGGGGATGATGGGACGTGGAGCTTGTCCTCACTTTGCTTTCTGGCTGCCTTAAAATAGCAGCAGTGTCCCTCCATAGCTGCCTGCTGTGGTGTGCTGCGGTGCCACAGGCCCAGTTACCAGGGACTGTAACCTTCGAAACTGTGAACCACAATAAACCTTTCTTCTTTAAATTGATTACCTTAGATATTTTGTTATGTTAACAGGAAGCTAACAAAATTTTTGCTTTGACTTGTTTAATTCCAAGTAACTATAAGCTGACAGTTTTAAGAGGGCTTTTTGACCTCTTTGGAACTTTCTTTTTTTCTTTTTTTTTTGGTACTGGGGATCGAACTCACGACCTCGCGCTTGCCAGGCAGGTGCTTAAGCCACTGAGCTAAATCCCTGGCCCTTATAGAAAGTCCAACCTATTTTTTATTTATTTTTTTGGTACCGGGGATCGAACTCACAACCTAGCACTTGCCAGGCAGGCATTTATGCCACTGATCTAAATCCCCGGCATCCGGAACTTTCATTAATGTTAGATTTTTGGCTGCTTTTTTTTTTTGGTTAATTCTTTTGCCCTGTCTTGTTTCTTCCTTTTGGGACTGTCTTTAAGCACTGTACATGTTAGACTATTTGATACTGTCTCACAACTGTGTGCTATCCTTCTCTGGTTTCTTTTTTTTAACATTTTTTTTCTTTGTGTTCAGTTTGGGTGATTTCCACTGACGTAAAGTCACTGACAATCATGCAGAAGAAATACTCCATCTTTCATAGCCTGTTTTTAACTTTTAGTATTTGACTTTTATGATTTCTCTATCACTTTTAAAATTCTGTATCTGTTCATCATATTGTCTGGATCTTTTGCCATATTAATATTTTTCTGTAAAGCTAATCACATTTTAGTTATAGTCATTTTAGCATTCCTGTGTGGTAGTCTAACATTTGACTTGGTTTTATTATTTGATTTCTCTTTCAAAAATTGGTTAAATTTTTTCCTTTATTTTTTTCCCCTCTGTTTCTTAAATTTGTGATTGATGATAGTACTTTTGGACAGGTAATTGTTACCTATGTCCAGAAATAGGTACTTCTTTTCTGTCAAACGGTTAGTATGGTAAGTTAATTTTGTCAGTAGTTGAATTTGTTGTTACTAGTGTTGCCTTTGTTGTCCAGTAGCTTTCCAAATTATTTTTAGACTTAGAAATTACTTTGTTAGTCGGTGTACTTGTCTGTAATACTGAACTAAAAAAAATATACTGAACTCAGTAGACCTTCGATTGTTGTGTTAATCTGTGCCAAAAGTCTGGTATATTCCATAGTTCTTAGTTGATTTCACATTGAATCGTTCATATCTACATGTCTATATGTATTTTCAATCTTTGTTCTTTCCTGTGGTGAAGAGTACATAGTTTTGTACAAGTATTATGGAACTGTAAGATTCTGGCTACTCTGCCATTTCTTTTATCTGCTTGTCCATTCATCCACACAACATTTATTGAATATTCTCTGTTCTGAATGCTGATCCACCATATACATTTTGAGTTTCTCTGTTTTTTTTCTTGTTTTCATTGCCACTGCTCTAGTTCAGACTGCCATTACCTTTTCTGTAGGGATTCCTACAGTGGCTTCTACTTTGTTACTTGCTTGCCTTCTGCTATCTAGTCTCTCAGAAGCCTGTAAAATACACATAATTTCCTTCCCTCTTTCAGTGACTTCTTTTTGTAATCATACTAGAAACATTAATACTCCCCCCTGCAAATTCTGGATGAACTGGTCTGTCTCTCCAACTTTCTTTTAATGATGTTTGTCCACTTGGCTGCTAGAATATGTCAAACTCTTTGATAGGTATTCTTTAAAACTTTTTGGAAAATGAATGTCTTGAATCATATCTATTTCTTTCCTATACTTTGTTTTTTCCTAAGACTTTCAAAGTAGAATTAAGTTACAGGAAATGTTTAATATATTTTAACCATATTGTTAACTTAAATTATTTCAGAAATTATTTTTTGAAATTGATTTTATGATTTAGCAAATGAGTGCTTTATCTGTTTTCATTATTTTTATATTAATAATTTTTCTTACTAGGAATGCAGAATTGTAACCAAGAGAGTAAACTAAGTTTCACTTATCAGAAAGTATTTTGGTATTATTCTTTCTTTTTTTATATGCATTCAGTAGTCGTTTATGTAGTTGTCTTGTGGCCTGAATACACGTCTCTCCACACAATTAATAGTTTGAAACCAGACTTCCAAGGCAGTGGTGTTAAGAGGTGCTTACTTGGGAGGTGATTGGGACTTGAATGCAGAACCCTTATAAATGGGATTAGTGTATTTATAAAAAATGTTTTTGGGGGATTATTAGCCCCTTTCGCTATTTTTTTCTGCCACATGACACAGCAAACAAGCTACTATCTGGGAAGTGCTGTGTTTTTATCGGACACTAAATCTTTTGGTATTTTATGTTGAGCTTCTCCCTCTCTAGAATTGTAATAAATCTCTATTGCTTACAAATTACCTTTTTTGGGGTATTTTATTGTAGCATCTCGAGTGGAGTAAGTTGCCATCATCTTGGATGCTGTTTTTGGATCTTGTTTTCGAAAATCTTGCATATCCTGAGTTTTTCTTTAACTATAAATGGAAGATATTATTTATTCTTATTGGATAGAGTCCCTTTGTCAGATAATTTCCAGATTTTCTTTAAGAAATGTTTTGATAAATAGCTATGTGCATATTTTTTTTCCATTTTGGATCTTGAAGGTATATTCTTAGAAGCATACTATTACAATATATGAATATTTTAAAGTTTAAGAAATACATGCTTATATTTATTTACTGCTTGATTGCTTTCTGGATTGTATTTTTGAATGCCCATTAATATTTTCATTGAAAAAGAATCTTTGCTCTTTTGGATGGAATATGTTTTCATTTCTTTGATTATTAGAGTTTGAATGTCTTCTCCATTGGGTATTATTAAATTACACGATCCCTTGTGACTCAGGGTTGGAATCCCTGGCACAAGACTACTTCTTAAAAAAACTAATGAGAGAATGAAGACTGATTCTTTCCTGACATTCCATTATGGTGACTCCTTTGAAAGTGTGATTGTATTAAAAGGGTTGAGCTTCCCAATAGGTTAATTGTGTGTGTTTTTTCCAATTTTATTTCTCTGGATTATTGTGTTTTTCTCTTGTAGTTCTTGTTTTATCTAGAAACTGAGTTTCTGGAATTTCTTAATTTAACACTCAGATTTCTGAGTAGTAACTGTAAATCGTCATAAAAATTACAGGTGTTGGTTGGCTTTATTTTCGGTTGTGAGTTCCTATTGAATATATCTGTGTTCCCTACATGGTGAGGTCCATCGTAACTAGTTGCATGGTTGGTTTGCAGTTTGTCATTATTTTCATTTTATGACTGGAGTATGTCAGTTCAGGGACTATTACATTATGTGTCTATCTCTTTGGTCATAGGGGCTGATGGGTACAGAAACCTACTTTGTAGATTGAGAACCAGGAGAGTTGGGAAGGAAACACAGTGTAACAAAGTAATGAACTGGGGCAGAGTGTCTGTGCCACAGTTTCTCTTTTTGGGGAATGGGGATAATTTCTTTTAAGGGCACAGTAAGAGCTCAGTTGTGCACATTCATATGTACACCTGTTAGTATGTAACTTGATAATTTGATGTTAAAAATTACCTGCTTTTTCCCCTCTTTGGGAAACAGAAATTATTCCATTGTTTGGGAAGACTGTATTGCATGAACACAGTATGAGATATGCTAATGTACACTTGGATGTTGCCTTAGGGTGCTGACAGTATGTGATAAATTGAATTGCAGTAGGCAGAGCACTTTAACGGAGTCATTGTCTTTAACAAAGCTGCAGCAGAAGTAGAATTGTACAATTAAAATAAGGGGAAAAAACTCTGGTAACAAAATAAAAATTTTCTGCTGTCTTTTTAATTTTATTGAAGGAGACTTACTGCTGTATCAAGTGCTTCTTTTCTAGTTGACAGGAAAAAAACAGCTGGTGAGATGTTGGAATGAGTTGTTGCCACACTGAGTGAGTCATTCAGACTGTAAGGTTGTGTGTTTTGATAGGAAATTGATTATGTCATATCATATGGCCACCAAATTGATCCTTATTTATTCACTGAAAAGGCACTGTCAATCAAGGATAGGATTACTGATGTGTTATCTGGGTTAACATCTGGCAAATTGATAAGGCTTTTAAACCAGAAAAAGTTATCTCATATGGGAATGAAATAATTGGATTAGATAACCCAAATTCTGTATATCTCTGGAGGGAAAAGGTATGAACTCTAGAATACATGCAAATCAAAGTTGGGCTAAAAAATGACAGCTTCTCGTCTATATCCTAAACTAATTTCTGTAAACAGTATTGAAACTCTCAGCTAAATGAGGTGAAGGAAATAAAGGAAATAAAATGTGCCCTCCAGTATGATGAATTTATGCCTTTGTACTCTACATGAAGTTTATCTACTTAATAAGGTTATTGTGAACAACAAACAAGATCAATATAAAAGTAATGTTTAGCATAATGTTTATTATCCAGTAACTCTTCTGGAGCATTAGCTATTACTATTGTTTTAAAATCTGAGTTTCTTTTTATGCCAACGTAATGTTCTAAATGCTTATTTAATTGTTAAAGTTGTTTGTAAGGATTAAAAAAAACAGAATAGGACTGCAATATGATTTATTATTGCTATAACAACTACTTTGGGAAATGCATAAAGAAAGAAATCTAACAGTTATAGCATTGTTTTGTAGACAGAGAGAGGAACAAGTTATTTTAAGAAGGCTTCTTTGTTGCATTTCATGGCTCATCTGTCTGTGGGCTACAGTAGAACGTTCTACTTAGCATATTGTAGGATTAAGTATTCCATACGAGTGAAGAGCGGACATTTACTGTGTGTTTACTATATGTCAGCCACTGTTCAGAATGCTTTTCATAGAATCAGTGATTTAACCCTTACAACAAGTTCATGAAGTAGACCCTCATTTTATAAGTGAGATAGCAGAGACCAAGAGAAGTTAAATGGGAGTTCACTGAACTGGCAAATGTTAGGGACAGGATTCTCATACTGGATTCATCTTAAATAGTATTGTTTTGCCTCTTGAGTATTGGAAGCTTAAGTCCTTTGAATTATACATTTATTTTGTTTTAAGAAATTTGGAAGCAAATTATTTCTAAAATGTGTTATTTCTCTGCCTTCTTAGAATGTACGGAGCTAACAGGCACAATGTTATCATTAGTGCATATGCAGAAACACAGGCTAAGGACTGTTGATTTATTTTAAGCTGTTCTGCCTATCTTTCATGGTCTTGAACTGCTGTAATATTTTTTTTTGTAGGCTTTTTATTAAACATAACAGTAAAAAGAAGGGTACCAGTCATCAGTGTGCAGGTAATCAGTGTGTACCTCTGCCAAGGTTAACAACTGTACTTTAATACCATAGATTTATATCCTTGTTTTGAATGCAATTTTATTTTATTTGCATTTTAGTGGAATCATCAGCCTGTGATCATATGAACATATATATATTGATCATGTATATTTAGTTTTCTTTTGGTGTCTACTAAGGCTGGAAGATAGATGTAAAGGCTCATGTTACTGTAAATATTGGTAGTATGAAGGTCTTCCTTTGAAAAAAGTGCATAGGATTTTAGTGAATGATATTTGTGACATAAATTTTTATTACCAAGGATTTATTTCTTCAAGATTATCTGTTTTGCCTATGTGAAATCAGAAGGTAATTTGGAAATGAATTGTTTACTATGCCTATCAGATTAAGGAGTTAAGGAGTAACGAATCTTAATGAACAGGAGCCAGTGCTTTTTGCATTATGAGGATGAACCTAAATTTAATACTTAACGATTATGTGTAGGAAGTATGTATGTATGAATATTTATTTTAGTAAAATGAACATTAGAACAATTCAAAAAATATGTATTTTTTCTGGGTACTAAAAATACCATGATAGTTTATTGAAAATTTAATACTGCTTACTTCTGATTTTTAGAGATTTGACTTTTAAGAGGTAATCCTCATGGATCAGTTCCTCTTATTTGGCACTGTGGAAAAGAAGAGAATGTGATAGGTGGAACATTTATTTTCCTTTCATATTTGCTGTAAAATCAAATCAGTGAGAAGAATGGAAACAGAACTAGGACAATATATAAAAATTTCCTTGTAAAGTTTTTACTGTTTATATAGCATATTAACATTATTGGAAAGAGTGAAGATTAACATGTTATTTCAATATATGCTCCTTGGACACACACAGCCATTATTATAGGCACTGGAGCAGTGAATGAAACAACAGTGACCTTACATTTATTCACACACACACACACACACACACACACACACACACACACACACACACAGTGGAGGAGGTGATTATGGAGAAAATCTAAGTAAGGATGGATAGAGAATATCAGGGAAGTGAGTGTATTTTTACTGGTTCATATCCAGTGGTTAGCAAAAACTTCATAGGTGACATTTGAGAGGCAGGAAGAAGGAAACAGCTATTGCATGGACCCTATATATGGCATGGTTGGCTTTTGGGAAAACTGTCAGGAGATCATTGGACTGGTGTACAGTAACAAAGAAGTAGGAAAATAGTTAATGTGCGTAGTGTCCTATCAGTTGATTTGAGGATGTTGGCATTTATGCTGAATGAGTTGGGGAGCTACTGCAGGGCTTTTGAGATGATATGTGACATGTGATGTTTTAAAAGAACCACTTTTGCTGTTTTATTGAGATTAGACTATATAGAAGGAGTAGTCTCGGGGCAGAGAGACCGGTAAGTGGCCCCATCCAGGGGAAGTGAGTAGTACAGATTCCTGGTCAGCTGTGGAGGTGGTGAGAGGAGATACATGTGATCTTCTAACAAATACAGTGAAAAGTGAAAGCCTTTCTGCCTTATTCTGAAAATCAAGGTCATTGTAATATAAACTTTACTATGATATAAAACCATAAACACTTAGGTTCATGATTTAAGACGCTGGAGCAAATTTACTATAATGTTCAAATGCTGAATAGTGCAGGAGAGCATAATCAAATAGTTGAAAAAATTTTTATATCCTCTTATAGCTTCATTATTTTAAAGCATAGAGTCTATATTTTATGGTTGATAGTGTTTTCATTTCTTAATTTATTTTATATCTTCTCTTAAATTTCCTATTATGTGGTGATATAATTACAAATAACTACCCGATCAGTTTTGTTTGTTGATACTTTGCTTTTCTTCTAGTAATTTACAAGATTTTTTTGCCTTTGTCTCATTATTTTGTATGATATTTTAGAGTCTCTTACGTATGACTTACTTACTGTTTGCTGCCTAAACACAAGTTAATTTGCTTTATTACATAATTAAAGCTTGTTTTGTTCAAATACATGGTTGGGAGAATGAATTCTTACCAGTGTCTAGCAGATAAATGTGCTTAACTTCTTTTGCTTTATTCACTTTGAATTCACTTTTCTTTACTGTGTCTCACTTCTTTGTTACAAACTGCTTTCATTATGTCACATACACATTTAAAAATTCATATGTATTCATATTTAGTTGTTGTAGGCTGTGACAAGTATCCAGCCTTCGTGATCAAATATGTTTGAATCTTGGCTCTGCCCCTTACTAGATTGTCGAGGCATCCTGAGCCTCTTTCATGATACCTTCTATAAAATAGGAAGTATAATGTCTGTCTCTTAAAGTTGTGTTGCAGATTGAGAATACTTACAGAGTACTTCTCCCAGGTTCTGATAGGCAGTAGTTCAAATGGTTATGTCCTTTCTCCTAATAAACCATTAGATTAATTGTTTAAGTTGACAGAAGTATAATGTATGGAAGTATTTCAGTCAGTGTGATTTTCTCTTTGCCTTCTTTCTCTTCCTGGTTCCTTTGGAAACACTACAAAGATATAAATGTAACCTTATTGGGTATGTTATAAGCATAACACATCAAATAATGAAACCCAGTAGGAATTACTTGTGAGATGAGCAAGAAGCTCTTCTTCAATTTTACTAAAGGAGACTAGAAAAGACAGTTAAAAGTACAAATTGACAATCTTACAATGTTACTTCCTTAAGTCATAAGAAGTCTTCATGCAATGAATTACATGCGAGTAAGTTTGTTGACAAAAAGCAAGGATCAAAAACATGACTTCTGTGGTTTTAGAGGTGAACACATTTGTTAAAGGTTTCATGTGTTCATACAGAATAAGAACAATGAAGTTTTCTAGAGTACGGGGAGGTGTCATAGTTGTTTCCACATCCTCTTCTGAGGATAGATTGGTTCTGTGAAAGGATTGGTTCCAGACACCAGAATTTGCAGATGTTTAAGTTTTCAGTCAGAAGGCATAAGAACCTTAGCAGATCTTTCTGTATACTTTATATTACCTCAGATTATTTAATGTAGTCATACTTACTACATTGTAAATAGTGTAAGTACTGTGTAGAAAACAGTTTAGGTGTTTGTAAGGACTGGCAAGTGCAAAAATCTGTAAGGAGAAGTTAGTATATGTGAAATTGTTGGATAGGAGATGATGTTTCAGAGTTGAGGAACAACGGTTTTTTTTTTGGGTGGGGGAGCCTCACTGTATAGTTCAGGCTAGTTTTGAACTCATTATGTAGCCCAGACTGGCCTTGATCTTGCAACAATCTTCCTGCCTCAGCCTCCCAAGTGCTGTGATTACAGGCACTACACCTGACAGAACCGTTCTTGCTCAGAGAAACTTTACTTTGCTTTTAAGGCCTTTAACTGATTGGATCAGCCCCTTACACATCATCAAGAACAATTTTCTTTGCTTAAAGTCAACTCATTCTAGAAGTTAAGCTGTCTACAGAATACTCTCAGTAACACCTGTATTAGTGTTTGACTGAATAGCTGGATCTTATAGATAAGCTGATGGATAAAAACCAACCATTACAATCTACCTTTGTCAGCTTGGCACTTAAACAAATCTTCTTGAACCATACTTAATCTATAAGTAAGGACAATAACAAAGCTATACTTTACTAATCATGATGCAGGTATCCTGGGAACACTTAAAACATTACCAGTGCTTTTCCTAGTGGAGGATGCAAAGTCCTTAGGAAATGTTCATCTGCCTGCTTTGTATCCGTAGCTTAGATTCTGTGATGTAAAGTTAACATACTAGTATGTCTTTGGTGATGAAATACACAGAGAGGCAAGAAAACAATGATACTTGCACATTATTTAAATATACATTATTGCTTATAAAATGAAACATATACAAATGACAGCCCTTGTTTTCTGTAACTGGTCATGTGTCATAGCTGGTATTTATAACTACTTTCTTTTTTAAAAATTTTATTTAAAGAGAAAAAACAAAAAAGAAAACAAGCAAACAAAACAGAAAAAGGGTAGCAACAATACGGAATTCCAAAGGCAAAAAATAAAAGAACAAGAACAACGAAACAAAAACAAAAACAGTAAGAAATCGCCGCTTGATAAGTTACATACTGTCATCTTTGGAAATAGTTGTTCAAGTTACAAAATCAAAGCATACAAAGTAGACATTCAAACACTGAGACTGTTAACAGTTCTGCTCAACAATCTAACAAAAACAGTAATGTGGTCATCTATCTTACACACTTAAACATATATGCAGTTATATCTTTCAGAGCACTTTCTTTTCCCCTCTTTTTTTCTTTTTATATATTTTTTTAAGTTTTATTTTAAAGGGGGTAGAATTAAACACAACAAAACAGAACAGAACGGGACATAAGAAAGTATAACTACTTTCTTATACTACCCATTTCATCTTTCTTTTGCTCAGCAAGTGCCCTAGCTAGCCGTGGTTCTATGCCTGTTGAAATGACCTAACTCTTACCTTCCTAAAGGGTTTTGGCCAATAGTAATCCTTTTAAATTAGATGTTTGTAGTTTTCTTTTAGATTTTATCATAGAGCATGGTAGTAATAGGAGACACCTTAAAGGATTTTTCTGTATTCCAGACTTACTCTTCTTTACCTTCTTGGTATGGTAGCCATTCCCTTAACAAGCTACTCCCATTAGTATAGCAGCTTCCTTGTTGGCTGTTGATCCCACTGCAGTTCAGTGGAACTGTGTCTCTCATTGGGAGCATTTCTAACTTTGGAACTAAGACCCCTAGACCAGCAGAGTATAAGGTTGTCAGGAAAGGAAGTAAAAATTTTGGTTGTGGATCAGTAGAGGTATTAGTGAGTTGTGTTACTGCTATTTCTACCTTTTCATGAGTCCTGGGAGAAGTACTAGTACATATTGGATGTTGGTTAAGAGTGTACATAGCCTCATGGATTTCATTACTCCAGACCTGCCACGTATTGTCACCTAGGTAATGCTGTGACAGTTTTCAAAAGTCCATTCCACACTGTTCTATCAAGCCAGTTTAAACAGTTTCCTGTTTAAACAGATGTGTCTTTCATACGCTTGTGTGATATTTCACCAGATCCTGGACAGTAGCTATTTTATTACATTCAGATTTTATTCATTGAATAAACCCAGGGTACGGGAACATGATAAGACTAGCACATTCCAAGAACATGGAATGTTCTTTTGCTTCACTTCATATCCTGTGAAATGTATTTTTTGTTAAGAAAGCAATGCTGTGTGAAATATTTTGATGGTAGGTAAAGCATTCCACAATTCTATGGATGGTAGATTTGGCAGAAGCATTGCATGTAGGAAAGGAAGTCCATATCCAGAGTGTCTGTTCCAATAAGAACAAAATACTGTTCCTTCCACAATGGAAATGGTCCAGTATAATTAATTCACTACCAGGTAGTTATCATCTTATAGAATGGCACCATATTTTGGTACTTAATGTCAACTGCTGTTGCAGCAGGTTGGGCACTCATTAGTGGCTCTGTTCAAGTTTGCCATAGTGAGTTAGATGTTTGTTTTGCTAGACTGTGCATATCCTTCCTTTGGTGTCCTTTTTGTTTGTAAGGTCATTGTGCAGTGATAGTGTTGGCTAGCGAAAAAGGCTGATTGGTATACACAGACTGGGTTACCCTACGCGTTTGATTATTAAAACCCTCCTCTACTGAGATTAGCCTTTGGTGAGCATTCATATTGGACACAAATCTTTTCATATTTTTGTCCATTCAGAGAAGTCTGTCAATATACCTCTTTCTAAGACCTTGTTATCAGCAGTTTCGCTATCATGTCCTTCCAAGTTCCTAACCATGTAGCTAAAGCACATATAGGTTCATTCTGTGAGTTGATAATATACTGGCATTGACATTTCTAGTTATTTATTCTTCCAAGCAATATGAACAATTAAGTGCATTGCTCAAAGTTTTTCTCACTAAGATTTCTCATCACTAAAGAATGTCTCAAAAAGGGGTCACAGTCACTGACTTTCTGGTGGTGTGTGTATATTGTGCAGAATCTTCTGTGAACTAGGCATAAGTTTTTTCTTCTTATCTGGCTAATAGGGAACGTCCCAAGGGGCCATACTTGCTCTTAGTAAACTTAACTATAGATGCTGTCAATTTATCTTATTCTCTCTCTCTCTCAAACTTTCACAGCACCATGTATGATAATGTTTGACTGATTGATGAGCAACATGCCTAGCCAAGTTGATCCATAAAGCTTACCATCACAGAGTTCAAATGGTTCACCACCTATTTCTAGATGAACCACTTCAAAACACTTGTGTGTGTCCTTCATAAGCTTGTGTGATATTTCACCAGATCCTGGACAGTAGCTATTTTATTATATTGAGATTTTATTCATTAAATATACCAATGTTATTTCAGAGTGAAGTAGTTTTGAAGTATATAAAGTACAGAAAAGAACATAAAATGTATATATAGCTTAATGAATGGTAAAGGAAACTTTATCAACCACTATCAGGTCAAGAAATAGAACTTCACCAACATCCTGAGAAACTCCCTTTCCCATCTTCTTTCAACCTCCCCTTTTGCAAGATGAATCATTACTTCTTTGATAATATCCTTCCTTCCTTTTTACCTTTGCTAATAATGTATGTTTTATAATTGTGTGTTACCTAGATAATGTTAGTGTTTTTCTTTTTTGGTTTTTTTTTGTTGTTGTTGTTTCTTGCTGTATAGTTTAGGCAGGCCTTGAGTTTACTATGTAACCCTGGCTGACCTTGAACTCATAGTGATCCTCCTGGCCCAGCCTCCCCCTTCTTTTAAGTTTTCTCTGGTAGGTAGAATCTTACAAACTTAATTTGTTTACTTCTCATGTTTAAACTTCAAGATCATTTCCTATCACCATGTTATCTAGGTTTTCTCTTTTTAAGAGTATCTATTTAAGTCTTCTGTCCATTTTTTTTTCTATTGGATCAGCTCATTTTTTCCTACAAATATATTTTTTAGAATTTTTTTATTTCTGTCTCTGGTTATAATTGTATCTTTTTTGTAATTATGCCTTGTCTATTTCTATATAGTGCCTTATACTTTCTTAATAAACAGAAGCTGTTAATGTTAATACTGTCAAATTAAGTGGGTTTTTGTTTTATGGCTAATGCTTTTTATGTCTTATTTAAAACATTTCTTTATATTATCTTTGCAAGGTGTTTCATTTGTATACCAAATTCAGGATTTTATTCACTAGGACTTGATGTTCTGTGTTTGTGAGAATGGATGTTCAGCAAGGTTTAGCTGCACTTATTTAACAAGTTTCAATGTTTTCTGAAGTACTGGTTCCATCGTAGGGCCAGCATCTCTGTGTATGAGTCTGTTTCTCAGCTCTTTATTTTTTGCACTGATTTATTTTTCTTTTTTGCTTTGAAACAGTGCTTTAAATTTATGGTTATCATGTAACTATTAGTAATTTTTTTTGTTGTTGTATTTCAAGATTGGCTGTTCTTTGCCTTTTGCATATTCTTATGATCGACTTGTTAAGCTCTGTAGTAAAAAAAAAAAATCCTCTATTGGAAATTTCATTAAAACTGCATTGACTCTACTTTCTTTCCTTTCTTTTTCTTTGCTAAAGATCCAACACAGGGTCTTGGGCATGGTAAGCAAGAGCTCTTTCACTGAACTATACCCTAAGCCCCTGTTTTTATTTTTTAAATGAGATTACCAGTTCCCAATCTTTAAGATAAAGAGTATTATCATGGAGCCATGACCTTTTGAAATTCTTTGCATGTCAATAATCATAAACTTGCAAATATTTCCTTTATTTCTTTAAAAAAGTTTTTTTTTTTTTTTAAATAACATAGCTAAGAAAAGGCAAGGATTTGGTTCTAAGTCAGATTTTCAAAACTCAGGAAGAAGAAAAATACAGTAGGAACTTGGCATAACCAAGTTGAATCAGTTTTAGGTCTCCATCTTGCTTTGTCATTTATGAGGGCCAGCTATAGTTGCAATCTCAAACCATGGAAATATTTGGGTAGTTTGTTCTTATAAAACTTCCAAAACAGGAATATATAAGATTCAGACAAAATTTGAATTAGTTTGAAAAAGTGAGTCTTTCTTTGATATAGGCCCAAAGAATTCTCATTGTAGGCACGTGTCAGGGATAATAATCAAACTTGGTGGACTAGTTTTATATTGCTGCATAATAAGTTACCATACATTCAGCATCTTAAAATAATAAATGTTATTTCAAAATTTCTGCTGACAGTGATTCAGGACATGGTTTTAATCAGAGTGTTAGGTTTTTATTTGGCTCTCTATTTGTCTTTTAGCCTAATAAGGCTAAAAGTAAGGTGTGGAGTGGGCTGCATTTTCCTTTAAGCTCAAGTTGTTGGCTGAATTCAGTTGCTTGCGATTATAGTACTGAAGTCCTCAATTTTGTGGTACTTTTGGGCCAGTTGTTCACGCTAACAGCTAGTTTTCTGCTGTTTCTCTAGAACATGGTAGTTTGTGCCTTCTGGGTCAGGAGGAAATCTCCTAGTTTTTGCCTCTTTGACTACTTTTAGGGGCTTGCCAGGTAAAACCATGCCCA
The DNA here is from genome assembly GCA_004027295.1 of Dolichotis patagonum. Taxonomy (NCBI): domain Eukaryota; kingdom Metazoa; phylum Chordata; class Mammalia; order Rodentia; family Caviidae; genus Dolichotis; species Dolichotis patagonum. Next base: position 16,753 of record PVJX010000959.1, read on the forward strand.
GACAGGATAAATTGTCCTTTGAATTGCACTCAGAGTCAATTAAACATTTGTAAAATCTGCCCTGTAATGTAACGAAATTTTGGTAGTGATATCCCATTATGTTCACAAGTCTTTCTCCATTCAAGATAAATGAATTATACAGAACATATACAACGAAGCGCAAGAATTTTGGGAGCAGTCCTAGGTTCTGCCTTCTGCATTCTGATCTTGTCTTTGCTTTCCATTGCTGTGGTGAAATACCTAGCAAAATCTGTTTAGAGGAGGAAAAATTCATTTTGGCTCACAGTTATCAAAGGTTTTAGTCTATGGTTGGCTGGTTCCATTTTTTAGGCCCTGTGGCAAGATAGAACATGTGGGGCCCATGCAGTGAAGCAGAGCTGCTCAGCTTAGTGATAAGGAAGTAGAGAGATTGGACCAAGGATCCAGGGATGACATATACCCTCCAAGGTCTCATCTCCAGTGACCTGCTTCCCTCAATTAGGCCCCATCTCCTCAAGTTTGCATCATTCCCCGATAACCCATTAATCTACAAAACCATAGTGGATAAATCCATTGATGAGGTAAGAGTCCTCGTGATCCATTATCTCCAGTTACTCTGTTTACAGTGTTCATGCTTTGAACACTGCATGAACCTTTAGGAGATATTACAGATACAAAACCATACATGAAAATTTCAGTTCCTCATATATGGTCATGTCTAATTGTGGTTTTAATTTGTATTTCCCTAATGTCTAGCAATGTTGACTATCTTTGCATATTTTTCTCTACCATGTCCATATCTTCTCTATGTATTTTGCTTCTTTTCTTTTCTCCTTTTTTTGGTACTGGGAATGCTCAGAACCATGTGCTTGCTAGGCAGACACTTGTGCCACTGAGCTATGTCCCCATCTCTTTTGCTCATTTTCTAGTTGGATTTTGATTGGTTCTTACTATGGACTTTTTTTTTTTTTAAATTTTTGGTGCTAGAGATCGAACTCACGACTGCACACTTGCAAGACAAACTATGGACATTTTTAAGTGGTAGAATAATTCCTGTTTTCAAGCGTTGGCAGGGTCATAGTTAGCCCTTTGGTTTCTTTAAGTGTTTTGGAACAAATGATATACATAAATGTTAGGTACCTACATATTATGAAATTTCACTTACCAGAGAAATGGTTCACTGTTTATTGCTGTTTTAGTAACGGCTTTTAAAAATATAGCCAACAGTATGTCATCATACTTAGTTTAGTGATAATTCTTTACAATAATTAATATTTCAAATTTACATTTCTCTTTTTTTAAAGGTATATTTTAGTAAGCAGTGGTTCTGAGTCAGAATTCATTTAAGAATGGTTGCATTTAGTGTCTCCTTCCCGCTAGCCCTTCCTTTCTTTTTTTTGCAGTTCTGAGGATCAAATCCAGGGTCTTGCACATACTAGGAAAGTACTTTGTAGCTGAACAACACTGCAGCCTCTAGTCTGCTCTTTTGTTAGTGCCCCCCACCCCCCCATTGATTTGTTTAAGAAATTGGATCATTTGTCTTCTGGACTAAGTTAGATTTGGTTAATTGCTTCCTTGTTGTGTCATTTAATATGTTGACATTGTGTCATTGTTTTTCTAATTCTGCTTCCTCTAAATTGGTGGTAAGGGCCAGGGTTTGGCTCAGCAGTATAAGCACCTGTCTGGCAAGTGCAAGGTCCTGAGTTTGGTCCCTGGTACCAAAAAAAACCGAAAAAACAAAAAAACTCCAAACATCCACAAGAACTGCTTTGGGCTGGGGGTTTAGCTCAGTGGCATAAGCGCATGCCTGGCAAGCGCAAGGTTGTGAGTTCGATCCCTGGTACCAAAAAAAAAAAAAAAAAGTGAATAAATTGGTGGTTAAGTTCAGCAGCTTGGTTAGGTTGAGGTTTAAGTTTTTAGATAAAAATCCTTCATGGAAGTACTATGTGTGTCTTAGTATCACATCATGCATCATGTGTTTAGTTGTTCTACTCTTCTACTCAGCTTGATGAGTGAGTTCAGGTATTGTCAGTTGTATCCCTTCCTGTCTATAAAAATTATATTAATGTTTTCACTTAATCATAACCTTTGTTGCCTAGATTGTTACCTGTTTCATTTGGGATTGTGAAACAGCAATTGTCCAATTTAGTTATTTTGTATTTGTTAGCTGTACTGTTAGGAGCTGTTATGATTTTTCATGCATTTTGTTTCTGTTTTGGTAAGAAAGGACAGGAAATACTTATTTTTTTCCCCTTGTTTTTTTCAATTTTCTAATGATTTCATAATTTAAAAACCTGCAGAGGATACCAATGAAGTGTTTTTCTGCTTTGTTTCATGTGTATCATTTTGCATATGTGAATGTAAAAAATATTTTCTGATTCATTTTCTCTATGGATATTTAGAAATAAAACATTAGTTTTTAAATCTAGCAATCTTGCTAAATTCTTGTTAAATTTTAATATAGTTTTAGATTTTCATGTACAAATGGAAGTTTAATACTCTACCTGCTATTTCTTTTTCCTTTTCTTACTTCAGTAGTATAGGATTCAAATACTATTTGAATAGAAATAAAAATAATGTAACTCTTCTCTTGCTTCTCTTGCACTGGAAATACGGTGATTTGTTACAGGTTTTATATTATAGTAAGGATATTTCTTATGCTACCATACTTTTATTGTTTTGCATTAAGGTTTATTTTTATATAATACTTTTCTGCTTCTATTCTCATGATCTAATGAATTTTCTGCTTTTAACATCTTAGTGTGAATTATACATTAATTGTTTTTCTGATGTTGATGTTCTATTTCTGGAATTAACTCAGCTTTGTTAAGTATTATTGTACTTTGTTGGTTGAATTTAATTTACTGATATATTCAGAATTTTACACTGTGTCAGTGGGTAATAGTGGCTTTATAATTTTCATTTCTAGTACTGTTTTCTTGGTTTTGTGGTCAGTGTTTCCCTGCCTTCATAGGGAAGTTATTTCCTATCCTCTGGAAGAGTTTGTCTAAGAGTGGCATTCATTTTTCTGTGGTTATTGGTGGAACTTACTAAAAAATCATGTGAGCTTGGAAACACCTTGTTGGAAGAATTTTCAGATGGCTTAGTTTTTGGTTCCTTGAAGAATGTAAGGTAAAAGCATCTAATTGTGATGACAAAGCTGGTGGTGAAAAGTGAGAAATTGCATCACTAATTATTATTAATTGAATAGCTTGAATTGATGTAAAAAGTTTTGGGGTGCGGGGGGGACTGGGAGTCAACTCAAGATCTTATGCTTGCGAGGCAGGTGCTGTGCCACTGAGCTAAATCCTTGGCCCAGGATTTCTGAATAATGAATCCTTCAGGAGTCTAAAAGATTTTGAGTTAATCCTCCTGCTTCTACTGCTGACTCTCGTGGATGTGTCTCTTAGTTTCTGGACCTTGAATTCCACATTTGTTACCTGAGTTCTGCTTCATAAAATTTTTGTGAGGATAGGCCAAGAATTGTTTTATAAACTATAATGTAAACCATATAAATGAAAGGTTTTGAAATTAATGAATATAGATAAAATTTTCAAAGACAGAATGGAAAGACCAATTTATAGAAAATGGAAGCCTGAGATGCTCTGGAAATGCCCAAGGTTGTCTGTAATTAGCAAGTACACAGAGCTGACTGTATGTCCTACCTTCCTGCTCCCTAAATCATTGCCTTCCTTCCAGAGAAATACTAGGTAAATTGAGAGAAAATTTGACTTCTTCAGTTGCATGAGTGAGTATTCCTGGACGTTAATAGAAAAGTACATGTGACATTAGAGGGGAAAGGAATTTTAAGACTTGAGTCTCTTAAGTTGCCAGTAATTAAAACTGTTGTCAAAGTAGTTATTGAAGCGGCCCCCCACCTCCAGTGTGCACAAAGAAAGCTTTGTTATACTTTTCAGGGATTAAAATTCATCTAATACGCTAAGAAGTGAGGTCTTATATGGTTGCTGCTTAATGTTACACTGGAAATTCAGTTGAAATTTTACTTTAAAAGCAATTAAGTTTAGTGAAACCTCAATTTGTAACTGGCACAAAATCTTTCAGTATAATTGTGTTGTTAAAGGGAGTTCTTTGAAATCCAGTTTTGCTGTTTAATTCTTTATTCTTCCTAAATGTATTCTGGAAAATTAATGTTTCTTTCAGTTTCTTAGTGTTGAAAATCTTGTTATTATTTGAGCTTTGAAGGTTCATTTTGCTCCTTGAAGGCACAGTTATTGTGATTTCTTAAAGCCCAGAGAATATATATATATACCCCCCCACACCAGCCAACTCCCACCCCATGATCTACTGAAGCCAAGAGTGGGAAAAGGAAATCCCAGACTGACTGCATCCCCTTCCTTCCCTCCAGCATGGCGGGTGTCTCTCCCCTATCATAAAGCACAGTATATTTCTTAATTGCTAATCCTTAACCCCAAATATGTTGTCTGACCTCGCTTATGAATTTTCTTTGTTGCACACATACATGAATTAAAGAAAAAAGAAAAGAATTTCCCCTCTCCTTTCTTTTTTTAACCCTTCTCTTTTCAGGAAATTTGCTGTGAAATGATGTGATGGTGTCAGAATGTTTGCTGAAGCAGTTTTAAAATCTTGAGTATTTGTATCCATATAGCATTGTAGACACTATGTGTAACATTTTACATACATTTTGAAAAATTTTACTAAAGGCTTTTTGATCACTTTTTATTTTCTACAGAGATAACCTCATCAAATGTTAAATTTGTCTATATTTTAGATAAAAGATTTTCTAAAACAAGTAAAGCTGTGTTTATTCTATTTCAATAAATATATGAAATTAATTGTAATTCTGTTGCTTTAAAGGTTGAATCATAGATTTAACGTTTGGCTCCTGTATAGCTTGTGCCATTTTTTTCCCTCTGAAAATCAGAATATTTTCCTAAAAAATTTTTTTCCCGTATGCCTTTACCACAAAGGAGATAACGTGAGTCTGTCATGGAAAAGAATTAATCCTTTATGTAATAAATGTTTTGGTTCAGTTTTATGGAAGTTGTTAGTTACATTACACTTCCATAGATTATTTAGTACTGTTTTTTATTATTTATATTTTTCATAGGAATCCATGAAGGTGGATATTTTATGTTAATTTTACAGTTGAAATTAGGATCTAAAGAAAGACATTAAGAGGTTTAATGAAGAACACATTCTTTGTAAATAGTGAAATTGAGATTTGAGCTCAGATGTGAACCCAAATTAGTGATTTTTGTTTTGAAATTCTTACCCTTGAGAGGCTAATTAAAGGAGGAGTAGGTTGATAATTAAAAGTTACTTTTTTTTAAATTTAAAGACAATAAAACCAAACAAAATGAAACAATAAAGCCAATTAAAACAATGAATGCAGTACAGGACTTCAAAACAAGGAAATCAACAGTGACTGCATCATGTTATCTTCAAAATAACTGCCTATACCACCAGACATAATAAGCAAAACAACAAAACAGAACCAATCAAAATAAAACGGTGAAAGTGACACAAGACTTCAAAACCAGCAGCTGTAGTAATTGTGCCTAACTGCTGTATGAGTGAGAACAGGAAACATCTGTTGGAAGGTCAGGGTTATTTTATAGAGGGAGTGAATTATTGGTAAAATGACCTCAGGGGTTAGCATTTCAGGAATTAGCATATGTATGCACTGTGGTTCATGGTTGAGCTTGGGCTTTATCTGTTAGGCTACTTGGAAGAACTGCAAGGTTAGTGGAAGAGGCAGTGTGGCCAGATTTCTAAAGAGAGATTGCTATAAAGGGTTGCTATAAAGGGACTATGTTTGTAGGATGGTAGCACCAAAGATAGTGAGCTCATTATAGGAAGGCTGTGGTGGACACGTGGAGAGGAGGGAACTAGATTTGAGCTTTTAATGAGTTAATTTATAGATGTTATCATGTATTCCCCTCCCTGTCAGAAGTAATGAGAGTAATATGTTTGTATTTGGAAGATGGACATAGTTTTTTTCATCTTCTGATGGCTGATCTCAAAGAACTTTACTTTTCATTACTAAAAATAAAAGCTACATTTATGGTAAAAGTTACATCTTTCAGTGACAAAGCTGTTTCTTTAGATGGAATGTGAAATTTGTGCTTAGGCTATGGCAGTAATGGAAATAAGACTTTCAAGTATAGATTTTGCATAGTAACAGCCATTAAGAAAGCAAAGCTAGTATTACCTAAAGTGTTCCTTACTGTTTTATGAAGTACTCTTTTATCTCATTTGAATGCATTTCTTAGAAATTTCTGATTGAGTTCTGCAGGTAAGAAGAATGCAATAATTGTCAGTCTTTTGACAACATGTCCACCTTAAGCCAGGTTCTGCCTGTTTGATACCCAGCATTATGTCCTTTCTCATGTCCTAAGCTGTGGAAAAGAGATGTTGCAGTGTTCCAGTTTGTCTTGTGGTAGACCAGTGGCATTTTCTTGCATTATGTTTAAAAACTGTCTTTCCATTGTAAAGAGGGTAAAAAACAAAAGTTTATGATAGAATGAGTTTAGTTTTTAGCATGTGATTATTTATTTAGCATATATACTTAGGTATGCATTTTTCTAAAAATACAGAGAAAAATGGTGGTTATTGCTATGGGTAATATTGAATAATATCTTTCCTTGCTTGTTGACTTCTCTGTATTATGAAGGCTACACACCATAGTACAGTGGTGATGAACCTACCATACATGTGCTTGCAGCATGCTTTTTGTATCATTGAAAGCTCTTGAAGATTCACCATCACTGCCACTGGGACCTAGTTAAAGTTCTACTAGGAACTAAGTATATATATTCCTAGTCATACTCTTGGTGATTGGGATAATAGAACAATTTATCTCCTTACCTCTAGTGTTATTATCCTTTAATTCTCCTTCAGAACTCTCCAAATATTCTGTAACAGAACAGAAGCATGATACTGTTCCACCCATGTCTCCCATGAGTTCTGTGAAGTACTTGGAGTTGTGGCATGAACAAAGAGGGCTCTTGGAATTTGATTTCATTAAGTCTCCTAATTCAACAATTTTGTGCTGGTCGTGGTGGTGCATGCCTATAATCTCTGAGCTGGAGAAGACTAGACAGGAGGATTGCTGTGAGTTCCAGCAATGTGCCTGGGCTACATAGTAAGTTCAAGGCTAGCCTGAACTAAAATAATAATAATAATCAACTAATTTTTTTATATGCTTCAGGTACTCTTTTACTTGTAAATAATTTATTGAAATACCTGATACAGGTGTTAACTGAGATGGTATACAATCATAAGAAGATAGAAAATAGGATATGTAACTGATAAAAAATAAAAAGTGTTCTATCATAATTGTTTGTTGATTGATTGGTTGATTGTTTTGGGGATTGAACCCAGGGCCTTTTCATGCTAATCAGGTGCTCTGAGCTATATTCCCCAATTCTTTTTACATTTTATTTTAATATTTATATTTATTTTGAGACAGAGGTTCTCCAAGTTACCCAGGCTGGCCTTGAACGTGCAATCCTCCTGTCTCAGCCTCCTGAATCTGACATTTATCTTTGTAATTGTGAAGGCTCAACTCAACTGAGGCTTTCAAAGAATACTAAGACTAATAAAAAGTGTTTTCAATTTATATGTTTGGAGAAAAAAACCAATAAAAGCAGCAGGGTATTTTTGATACTGTATGATAGTACATTTGATTCTCTTTTATTAGGAAAATAATTGTTTAATTGAAATATTAAATAAAGTTTCTAGAGAAAATTTGATGGGAAAAGGACTAACTGTCCTAAACTCTGGCCAGGATTTTTTTCATACCCTCTTTCTAAAAAAACAAGTTTAGTATTTTTGTTTTCCTATTTTCTGAGAAATCTTGGATGTTAGGAATGGCTTGTGAAGGCTGACAATTTTTTTAAAAACGTTTTTTTGAAGTATAATTGATGTACAATAAATGGTTCATAGTTAAAGTGTATAGTTAGGCATGTTAATCACCATGCTCAATGTAAACATAGCAGCAGTCAGCCCCAGAAGTCTCCTCAGGCCCTTTGTAAGAGGAGCCTGAGAAGGAACAATCAGTAAGTGAGGAGGAGAATAAAGGTGTTATGTTGTCCTGGGAATTTATGTGAAGAGGCAGGAGATCAGCTGTGACAAATGTTTTCAAATAAACACAGTATCAAGAAATGAGATGGTTCTATGGACTGTGAAAGTTTATGGAAGTTTTCTTGAGATAGCTTCATGTAAAAAAAGTTTTTTTCTCCCCCTTTGAGTAAAGTATAGGAAGCAAAGTCATTGTTCTGAGTAAAATGAGGAGGAGGCATTTGGGGTTGGGGATAAAGAAGGTATGAAATAGAGTGGGAGTGTGCATAGACCACGGAGTTAAAATCTGCTTTCCCAGCAGCATTAAGAGTACAGTTGAGGTCTATGGTTGTGAATTTAAAGTGCAATCAGTCATGGTTAGATGCATGGTGTCAGTGCAGAATTGGAGAATTAGATTTAACTAGAATTATGGCTTCGCTATGTATGACGAAATGAAGAGAAAGGCAAGGAAGTTGAGAGTTTTTGCAGGGGAGTGATTGTGCTATGTACTAAGCTATGAAAGGGGGAGAGAGCAAGTCAAAGGTGGAGGGACAGTAGTCTATGCTAGAGAGGGGGATAGGTCTGAAAAGGGCCATCTGGATAATACTTTGTAGGTAGATCCTGTGGATTCTGGATGTTGGATGGAATATCTGTGTGAAGATGCATGATGTCAATTTTTGGCCTCAACAATTTTAAGAAAAGAGTTGCCGTCTAGTGAAGTGCCTGGCACTTTTTCACATTTTGTGGCTTGGTTATGTTTTCTTTATTGCTTCCTGTAAAAAGAGAAAATTGTCATGGTGGTAGTTGCTTTTAAATTCTAGCACCTCAGGAGACTGGCAGGAGAAATGCAGGTTCAAGGCCAGCCTAGACAACATAACGAGACCTTGTCTCAAAAATAAGAAAAAGTGTGTGTGTAGGTTATGGTTTGTAGCTGTGGGGTAGAATGCTTACCTAGCATGTGTGAAGCCATGGGTTAAAAATAAAGAATTAAAAAGTTTTTTCTAGTAAAATTAAGATGCTCAGATACAATATTTTGGAAAATGTAACTGTTAAGTAACTAGATCAGTTTACTATATATGTGTATATAAAATCATATATATAATGTTTATTAACATTAGTGTTCTAATGTATTAACAAGCTAGTTATATAATCTATACGTTTATTTAGTTTTGGCTTTTTGAGATAGGGTTTCTATATAGCATACGCTGACCTTCAATTTACGGCAGTCCTCCTTCTTTTACCTCTTGAGTACTGGGATTACAGGTGTGCTCCACCATACCTGGCTTATGTATGTATTTATATATTTTTAGGCCAATTTTATAATCTTTAATATTGTTTCTCAAGAAAATATTTTGTTATTTTTTAGTTCCTAATTAAAAAATTTAAGGCGTTACTGTTATGTTACAAAATGTATAAAACAAAAGTCAATTTGAAGGCTGATGAATTGAAATTTATTTTATAATTTATAGATTACATGAAAATACTTTTTCTTCTTTACTAGATTATCTGAACATTTATTGAAGCTTAAATCCACCCAAATAGAAATTATGCTATTATTAATAGCATGCAGAAAATATTACACATACTTTGGCATAATTCTTTTGGATAATGCATGAGGATCATGAATTTGGATAGTGGCTAAGTAAAATAATGCGTACACTTTTTAAAGGAGAGTTCTTTGAATAGAAGGGCAGTCTGTGTGTGTATGTGTTTTGATGTAATGATTAAATAATTTAATAACCATTAGTGTTATATTCCATAAAGCCTGCATTGAGAAAGAGAGTGAGATTATCTTAAATTATCACTACAAAAGAATTGAAGTCAACACTTTCAGAGAGAAAAAGGTTACCATAAGAAGTTTAGTATGTTAGTTTACATATGGTTACTAACAAGGTTAGCTGCTTATAAAAAAATGAATTATATGCTGTAAAAAATTTTGTGGAAAAAAGTAAGGATTGTTTTGAAGAGTGAAGTTGATCTTAAGAGTCTGGGGTCAGTTCCGTCATAAACTATTAAAAAGACATTTTGCCTGATTCAGCTTTTTGCAGAAAGGCTTTTTGTGGACTGCCAATAGTATTCATGTCTCATTTCTTTCTTTTGCTCTTGGAATATTTAAAAATATTCTAGGAGGATATTTTCTTTAAAATTCAGTCACACCATTAAAACGTTTTCTAGTTTGATGTTTTTAGTTATCGATAAGAATTTCAGTATACTTTGTATATATTACGTTAGAGCCCTGTGTGTTGGAAGCTGAACTTGGAGATCTTTAGTACAGAAAAGTTATGTGAGACTTTCGTATATTGAAACAAAACAAAAACACCAGCTGTTTCTTGAGAATAGGGATTCATTGCCTGTTTTTTGTATACATTGTAAGTACCTCTTAATTTAGCAGTACTTGGTTTTTGGATATCACCAAACATGAAGTCTCTGGCCAGCAGCACATTGTGCCTATGCCTGCTCTTTCCCTCTCCTATTATGACAGGAATAGACTCTATTGTTATGGAGTAGTGGGAGGAAGAGAGAGCACCAGTTTTTGTTGCTGAGACTAAATTTGTAGGGTAATAAACTCTTTCCTAGTTGGAAATGTGGATTGGTTTTCATTTCAAAACTTTAAAGACTGCATAAAATAATTGTTTGCACAAATAAATCTAATAAAGACATAGCAAAAGGTATCTAAATGAACATTTTCTTTTTCAAAATTGTAATTTTTTGTAGGATTATATACTTCCATTAAGTGGTACTTTCCATGAACCTGCTTTTAGAATACTTTTGAATTTTTTTTTTTTTTTTTTAAACTGGGAAGTTGTTCTCTTGATAGGTTGAGGGAGATTGGTGAAGGTAAAGTTCTTGAGATTTGGACAGTTTTGGGTTGAATTTCATTAAAAACAATTAAATAGCTGTTTGACCTTGGAGAAATTACATTACCTAAGAGAACTTTGGTTTGTTCATCAGAAGTATGATATTGACATACCTGCCTTATTTGGAACATTATAGATAATCAAAGCACCCAGTTAATGCTTTACCGTGGTAGTCACATAATAAATGTGATATTCCCTTTTTATCTTATCTCTGAGTTTGTTTTGTAGTATATTTAGTTTTGGAATGAGCCAAGAAGCTTTTAGAATAAGTGCTACTTAAAGAAATGTGATTTTTTGGGTACCATTTTAACTAATAAACTAAACAGATTACATAAGGTTGATCCTTGGATTTCTACCATGGCACTTACTAGGTAATTACTGTGGAAACCTTACTTCTCCAGATGATAATATAAATGTCTGTTGAGTCCTGTTTCTTTTACTTGTTGTTTTGAAGTACAGTGGATTGAGTTTAGGAGGGCTTGCATATGCTAGAAAAGTGCTCTCTACTACTGAGCTACGCCTGCAGTACCACAGCCATTGACTGGTGTTTGTTGAGTTGTAAATACGTACCACACATTGTTAGATGTTTTATAAATATAGAGGTCTCATTTAATTCTTACAGCAGCCTTGAAAACTTGCTGTTATTCCACTCTGTAAAAGTGGAAATTAAGACAGTAAGGCTAAGTAATTTTTCTGAAGTTACACAGTAAGTGGCAGAGTGAAAATGAGGTGTGTGCCCCCACTCTGCGCTTAAAGTGATAAACCTTTGTTATCTGTAAAATTACAGTGTTAATTTTATTTTATCTGGTGTTATATTCTTGCAGTTGGAAAGAAGCAAATCAGTATATTGTTCTTGGATCAGTGCCTAGCAATAACAATAATGGTCTGTATATTTCTGTGATGTTGATATAGCCAGCATAATGTTAATGATCTTTGTTCATTGTAGCTGGCGTTTTGGCTGCAGCTCTAAAAATTACTGTTGCGGTAAGATGTGCATAGCATAAAGCTGACCATTTTAAACTGTTTTTAAGCATACAAATAAGTTGCATTAAGCATGCTGACCATACCGATCAAGCTTGTAGGGTTGAAATTTCTTTCCTGTTGAACAATATGAAGTAAATAAACTTTTGTCACTGTGATACTGTGTATGAAGCATTGTTAGTCAGAATGTTAGTAGCTTGGGTTGTGGTCTTCAAAGATCTGGTACTTCTTGGAATCTTGATTTTTCTATGATTTTGGTCATGTTACTTTCAGTTAATGAGGTTTTACGGAGAGAATTTAAGAATTGCTTCTGTGACTCTGTGTTTGTATCCAAATCATCTTGTTGGAAACATTTTTTGTTAAATTTTTATAGTATTTTGGAAACCAGTAGTCAATAAATACATACACAAGTATTAAAAAATCTGGTCAGTGTTAGTTTCCCACATGACAGACAGACACTGTAGTGCAGTAGACAGATTATTGCTTTCTAGGCGTTTACAGTATTAAAAAAATGGAAACAAGTAGTGTTAATACACATAGAAATGTTGTATGAAGACTCCCACTCCTTTATTTACGTACACTGAAGAAACATATTGGTTGACCACGAATATTAGCGTAGGTAATTTTTGGGTAGAGGAGTGGGTTGGGAAGTGAATTTCATGTTAAGATAGGTTTGAGGCAGAGACATTAGTTCTGACCCCTACCTCTAGAGAGACTCTGAAAAGATTAGCAGGAAATTAAGTTGCTTTGTGATGGTAGTGGGGGAATATGGGGCAATATATGAAAGCAAATAAATAGAAGATTGGGTATGAAAAATTTAGAAATGTTCTAGAAAGTAAGGAGAGAACTAAAGAACTGAGTTTATGTAAGAGTCTGTTAGGTCAACGTAGCATTGTTTTTGGGGAATTTTTAATTGAAAAACAGAGGAAGCATCTTTGTTTTTGCTAGGGTCCAAATAAATTAATAGGTTATTAATTTTATGTCTAGTTGGTAATTATAGAGATTCAGAATGCCAAGAGGCAACAGTCAAGAGAGGTTTTCAGTGAAGACCTTTTTTTTTTTTTGTATGCCATAGTTAGATGCATCAGTGTGACTTCTCAGTCCTTTGTTGATGTGGTCTGTTTTTTTAAATTGCTAGGCATATTCCCAGAAGAACTGAAAACATCATACCACAATGATATATGTGCACCCATGTTTATAGCAGCACAATTTGTAATAGCCAGATCTTGGAAACAACCTAAGTGCCCATCAACTGAGAAATGGATAAAAATGTTGTGGTATTTTTATACAATGGAGTACTACTCAGCTGTAAAGAATGATCACATTGAGATATTTATAAATAAATGGATACAACTTGAGACCATACTCATAAGCGAAATAAACCAAACTCACATGTGTAAATATTGTATAGTCTTCCTAGTATGAGAGTTGGTAAGAGTATATAAGATTTTATGGTAACCATGATTCCCCATTTCATTGCTTTGAAGCCTTTCAATGTTTTCATTCATCAGTTGGAATGGTTTTACTCTGTTTTGTTTGACTTTATTATGTGTGATGGTATGAACAGCTGTTTTGAAGAAAACAAAACATTATGGCAGCCATTGCTGATTTAATATCGTCTTGCTTTGAAGTCCTACCATGCTTCTATTCTTCTATTCCCATTGGTTCTATCATGTTGTGTCTTATTGGGAATTTAATATATGTGATAGTATAAACAAATTTTTTTTTTATTGAAAATGAGACATTATAGTAGCCATTGATCATTCTCTGTTACTCGGTTCAGAATGCCCTGTAATTCTTTCATTCTTTTGAATGGTTTTATACTATTGTGTTATGTATGATATTATTGTATTTGAAACTATGCTCAACTATAGTAGAGAAAGAGATATTGTGATAGCTACTGTTAATGTCTGGTTGTCTTATTGTAAAGTGCTGTGTTGCTTATGTTGTTCTGATCTGCTTTGTTCTGCCCTCTTTTGTTTTATTCTCTTTAAAATAAAAAAAAATTGTTGAATTTTTCAAGTCTGGGTACATATTAAGAGATTCTAGAGTGTGCTGTCTATGTATTTTAGCACCTTGATAAAGCATTGTGTATAAATCCATCTATAATTTCCCTCTTTCACTAGTTGTTCTGGCATGTAATATGCTTCCAGTAAATGCTCGCATATTTGTAATCAAATGTGTAATAGGTTGAAACTCAGTTCTCTAAAAATGTGTAACAAGCTTTATTTTTTTTTTTGACAAATACCATGTTTATTAATCTTAGTATGTGCCAGCTGTTTCTGATATGCTAGATACGCGGACAATAAGAGAAACCTAGGATGATATAATAGAAATTGCCCTACAAAGGACATTGTAAGAGGAGAAAGACATTATTTATGTTTCTTTCGAATTTAAATCAGTTGTTTGCTATAAAATGACACCAAATACTTATCCCTGAAGATATTAGATAAAATTTTACCTAAAAGCATTCAGATTTAAATATTTGATTTGATAAGTGCTTGAAGTGGAAGTAATAAATGCAAACTGTTTATTTAAAAGTTTTTTTCCTGTGGTAATTAAGAAAATCCTAATCATAAGATTCCTAAGTAGCTACCAAGATGGTAAGCCAAGTTCTTGGCAGCAGATGATATTACACAGTGTTAGTGGGCTACAGTCACTGGTTTGTGATTAAGAGTCACTTGGCTTCAGTTCTTAGATGTTCTTTTCTGTATGAAGTTTAATGAACTAAATGGTATTACAGGGTGGAAAGTAGCTGTAAAGATTGCACTTACTTATTTCAGCTTTTCTTTTTCTTAATGATCTTATTTTGTTAGGTTTCTAAACTGCACTCTCTATGTCTAGCAATTGGCCAGAGTAACAAAATAAGAGACCTTATCTGTTCCTGCAGTGGAGGCTTACTGGGAGTCATATGTGTTGCATTTTGCCTGGTGTAGTGAAATAGAGAAAAAAATGCACTTTTGTGTTTACCTAGATGACTTTTACTCTGAAATGGCAGTCATGTTTGTATCTTTTTTTCTCACTCAGTTATCATTTCACTGTGGTCTTTTCATCTTTACTGCTGCTTCTATAGTTGATATTCTTGTCTCATCTTTCATTGCTTAGGATGAAACTCAGGATGTTTGTACTGAACTACAAGCTCAGTTCTTTTCAAAAAATTTAAGACAGGGTCATGTCAAGTTACTAAGTTGCCTAGGCTTGAACTTGTGATCCTTTTGCCTCAACCCCCAAGTGCTAGGATTACGGGTATGTGCCAGCTTGGCTGGCTGTAGTTCATATGTGTAATTTCTTGCATGGAATAATGTGTTAGAGTAATGAGTATATGTCTGCAGATTAAAATAAAACTGACACATATTTCTAAGGCGATATGCAGGTGGTATATAGCATATGAAAAGATACTGGACATCATATATTTCAGGGAAATGCAAAGTAAAATGCTAAGATAATATTACACATTAATTAGCATGGACAAAATCTGGAACACTGGGCATATCAAATACTGATGAGGATGTAGAGCACCAGCAATTTTCATTCATTGCTGGTGGGAATGCAAAATGGTACAACCACTTTGGAAGGCAGTTTGGCAGTTTCTTACAAAACTAGATATAGCTTACCATATGATCTAGCAGTTGTGTTTCTTGATATTTACGCAAAAGAGTTGGAAAACTATGTATACACAAAACTTGCAAATGGGTGTTTATAGCGGCTTTATTCATATTTGAAAAACTTGGAAGTATTGGAGATGTCTTTCAGTAGGTGAATGGGTAAATAAATGATGGTATATCCAGACAATGAAATGTTATTGGTGCTAAAAAGAAATGGCCTATCAAGTCATGAAAAGCCATGGAGAAATGTTAAGTGGACTTTATTAATTGAAAGAAGCCGATTTTAAAAAGACTAGATAAGATGATTCAGACATCCTGGAAAAGGCATAACTATAAGGAGACAATAAAAAAGATCAGCAGTTGCAAGGGCTGGGCCATGGGCAGGGAGCAATGAATATGTAGGCAAAGTGTAAAAGATGTGGTGAGTGAAGCTATGTAATAGTGGAAAATGTTGTTGTAAAATTGCCTAAACCCATTAAATGTAACAGTAAGAGTCAATTTTAATGTGAACTGTGGTCTCCGAGAGATAATGTGACTATGAAAGCACATCAGCTATAATAAAGTAGTATTACAGTAAATAAGCCTGATTATACAGTAAAGCAATATTAGTGGTAACTTTTTTCTGTGACATCGTTCATCATGGCACAGTCTTACTTCAAAACCCTCTGAACCTTTTTTCAGAGCTGATTTTCATTGTGCTTCCCTAATAGCCCCAGGCTGTCTTTATAGATTCCCATCCTGTTGGGACTCCACCTATACTTGCTAGTGTTTTTCTCTTCCCTGTAGGAAGTACTGTTGGCACACCAGAGGACAGTTCTTTGTTGTTTAAGACCAGTTTGTGTTGTAGTTAATTAGTGTCCTTGCCTCACCTCCTATCCACAGTCTTGCCAGTAGCAGTGAGGAGGAGGTAAGCCAGAGGGGAAAGAAAGGAGTAGGTTAGAACACTCAAACTGGATAAACAGTCTGCTAGCCAAATTGTACTATTTGTGGGTTCCAGAGCTCATCATGTTTCCTATTTGAGTTTTTCTTGTCCCTTCTAACTGCATTTACTAAAATCGAGCTGCTTTTTCTTTTTTAAAATTTTATTTTAAAGAGAATAAAAAAAAAATGGACAGAACAAAGCAGATCAGAGCAGTGTAAGCAACACAGCACTTCACAACAAGGCAACCAGATATTAACAGTAGCTACCATAATGTCTCTTTCTTTGAAATAGTTGAGCATCCAATTGCTTTTTTGTAAGGCCACAGGAGATGCAATTGCTTACATAGAAATGTCAAATTATTTATTAGGTACAGAATTAATATACATGTTATAAAATTGACTATATAGAGTGGTAATATATAGTGTTGTATAGTAATCAATGCAACAGGCTTATCCTTGGTCTCATGGTGTTTTATTACTAGAATCTTCACTGCTAGAATATGAGCCATTAAAAAGACTATCTTAAATATTTTAAAATTCCCCTTGATTATTTTTGTGTAGTATTTTGTATATTTTGTTCAGGAGGTATTTGAATAATAATATTTGACAATCAGTAGGTATTAGTCCCTACAGAATACTGAATAGTTTTAAGCAGAAGTGTAATGTTTAATTTCTACCGTGGTAGCATAAAGAAGCGAAGGAAAAATTTTATTCTCCTCTTGCTGAGTGCTGGGGATTGAACCCAGGTTGTCATGTATACTAAGCAAATGTTCTACCACTGAACTGTATTTCCAGCATAGATCTCTAGGTATTAGTCTTGGTACTTTAAAGGAAATTTCCTCTATGTGTGGAGGAAACATCATTCTTGCTGTATTTTCAACTTCTGTCTTTCCTCTTGTTCCAGTTGGAGAACACCACCAAACCTTAGAACAGTTTCATCATCTGCTTTCTCCATTCCTGGGTGGTATGAACTGTTGAGTGCTGCTGAGGTGTTGTAGCTATTTCTGCTGCTATGCTTCTCAGCCTCCATGTCATCTGTCTTTTGTACTGTGTTACTGGATTGAGCATTCTATTGTGAATCTGATTGTGTTAATCACCACCTTGGAATCCCATGATGGTATTTCATAATCTAACAAATAACATTTCAGATTCTATAGTATGGAAAACAGTTTTTAGAGCTCTATAGCCTCTTATCATTCCCTCATCTCAGGGATTCCCCAGCCACTAGGTTACAGACCAGTGTTAGTCTGACCTGGCCACACAGCAGAAGGTGATTGGTGGGTGAGCAAATATAGCAGAATCTGAATTTATAGCTGCTCCCTAATGCTTGCATTACCACCTGAGCTACACCTCCTGTCAGATCAGCAGTGGCATTAGATTCTCATAGCTTGAACCTTACTGCAGATTACACATTCAAGGACAAGGAATTTGGTTGCTCTGTATAACAGTTTGATGATCTGAGGTAGAGCTGAGTTGGTGATGCTAGCACTGGGCAGCAGCTACAAATACAAATTAACATTAGCAGAGATGTTTAACTGTACAGAGACCATAATAAATCAGTTACTTGCAGAACCATGGCAAAACCCTGTCAATGAACGTTAAGTGACAAACTGCATCTAGGGGTAGCTTTTATAGTGAAAAATGAGTTGATATATTCCACTTGTAAGAATTCTACTGGTAGAATTTAAGTCAGAATTTGACAGTTATTTTAGTCCACATGTGGCCTGCCTATTTATTTATTTATGTATTTACTACTTCAGTCTGTATTTCTTTCCCACACTGCCCATTTGTGTGAGTCACTGTGTTGATAAGTTGACAAGCTAACCCTAACCAAAATGAATAAAAGTTCATCATTGGAGAACTTCTTTGAAAAGGGGAAAAGTTCCAGATATGAGACAACAGAAGATTCTTAAGATTGCCAACAAAAAGAGAGCAGAATTTAAAAGAAAATACTAAGAGTCCTACTTGAATTATAGGTTCATTGCAACAGATGATTCACATTCTTCAAGCCTGCTTATGTAATGACTGGCTGTCCAGTGAGGCCAGACTTCAAAACTGCTTCTCCACTTGAGACCAAATACTCCACATTAAAAAACAGCAAGCCTTTGGAATTTCAAAACCAAAGCAAACCAAACCCCAATCCCAACCCCAACCAAAATGAGGGTATGAAAAATATAGGCAACTATTGAAGGCCATCACTTTATCAATATATGTGCTACAAGGGTCATTCTTAGTGGCTAACTGCGTTTCTGAAGCTAAGAATCCCTTTACTATTGTACAAGAGTTGATCTGTCTGCTGCTAAGCACATTTGTCATGAACTTTTAAGGAGAGGTAGTCATTTAAAAGATGGCTTGTGTTGCACTTTTGACTAGCACCATAACCAGATAAATTGATAAAATAGACAAATTGATGAAATAGAGATTATTGAGTCCTTGTGGTATGTAATCTAAGTTGAGTCTACTGATGATGATAATAAGGCTTTTTTTTTTGGTTACCGGGGATCGAACTCACGACTGTGCGCTTGCAAGGCAGGTGCTTATGCCGCTAAGCTAAATCCCCAGCCCAATAAGGCGTTTTTTTTTTTTTTTATGTGTAATGTATTTTTCAGGAGGATGTGCATGACGATATGTTATATGCACTGTAGTTGCCAGCTAACACCACAACTGCAGAACTATTCAAGTCTTTGAGTGATTATATATAAGGAAAATTAAATTGGTCATTTTATGTTGGTATATGTACAGGTAGAGTGGCTGTCATGATTGTGTTGCTTTCTGGTTTCATTACTCAGGCCACGTCTGAATGTGAGTCTAGATATCGAGTTATCCAAAAAGAAATGGTGGCTAGCTGAAAAAATGTCACCTGAACTTAACAGTATTTTATAGGATGTACTTGAAATTATCAGCCACTTTGAAGTACATGCCCTTAACTTGTATTTGTGCAGCTGTGTGAGGAGGTGGATCCAGAGCACATGTATCTTTCTTATGGACAGAATTGAGATGGCTTTCTAAAGGACGATCACTGGCCAGAGTTTTTGAGTTATAAGAGCCACAGTAGAAATTTCTTTTAGAAAAACAGTCACCACTGGCAGCGCATTTCAGTGACATAGAGTGTGTTGCAAAACTTGTTTATTCATGTGACATATTCAGCTTGCTCTGTGAACTCAATCTCTGGCTTTGTGAGAGAACACACCTGTGTTGAGGTTAACAGATAAGTGACTACATTCCAAACCAAACTGGAATTATGGGAGTGATGAGTAAAGCCTGTTTTTAATATGTTTCAAACATTAGCAGAGATTTTGAGACTGAGCTAGGACATTCTTTTCCCTGTTTGATCACATACCTTAGCTTTCTTTCAAAAGTGTCGGCATTATTTTCCTACTGAAAGACCCCTAAACTGGGAAAGAATGAATCTGTAACCCATTTTGAATAAGCCCAATCAATCAACTTTATCCATGGTAGAAGATGATCAACTGCTGGAGGCTGCAAATGAGGGTGGCCTTAAAAGTATGTTTGGAACAAATTCAAGTCTGTGTACATTCTAGATGAAAGTCAAGGTGCAATATCCTGAGATAGCCACAAAACATGGAAAAAAGCTGGTTTCCACTTCCAACATCCTAACTTTGTAAGACTGGGCTTTCTGCAATGATAGCAACCAAAATGAGTTGAGTGGACTGGACACAAGCAGCATGCTTCAGGGGTCACTGTCTCACATTATTCCTAGATTGTGCCATTCTCAGAAGACAAGTTTAGGGCTCCTACTAATTCTGCATTATGGTGAGTATGTAATAAAGTTTATAATATAGTGAGTGTATAATGTGTATAATAAAATTTACAATAAATGTGTTTGGTTTATCTTGAAACTACTCTACTGCCTACCGCATCCTTTTTGTGGAAAAATTATCTTCTATGAAATTGGTCCCTGGTGCCAAAAAAGTTGGGGACTACTGTTCTGCCTGTACTGTACTGTCCTGTTTTTTTTTTAAATTTAATATATTTTGTATACTTTATGTATATCAACCCAGTTTCATTTCTCTGAATGTTCTATAATTTTTTCATGTCACTGAAGATAATTTCTTCTTCTAGGCATGCATTTCTGTTTTCTTCACTTTCCTATTTCTGGGACAAAATATCTGACAGCCACAATTTAAAGAAGGAGCAGTTTATTTGGTTCATCGCTTCAGTGGCTTTAGCCAGTGGATGGTCAGCGGGCTTCAGGGCTAACTCCAAGGCAGGAAAGGCATGGTGGAAGGGCATAACAGAAGATAGCTAGCTGCTTAACCTATGGCATCCTAGAAGCAGAGAGAAAAGACAAGAATCTTTCTAGTCACGCCTTTAGTGGTGTACCTCTTTCGGCCAAGCCTCACCTCCTAACAGTGCATCTAGCTATGAGCCTGTAGCAGTGGATTAGTCCACTAGAGAATATAGTGCCCCAGTGATCATGTTGCCTTCTGAAAGCCCTACCTCTGAACACATGAGATTTTTGTGGGATGGTTTAACTCGTAACACTTACCAATGTCATCAAAACTTTAAATAAATTTGAAGTTCTTAATTTAAATTTTAAGTCATTTAAAATTAAATATACATCTAAAAAACTTTTACTGACTTCTCTTTTTCCAGTCTTGATTTAGGTGTTCTCATAACAGACTGTGTCTTAATCTGTTTTATGCTACTGTAATAGAATACCACAGACTATGTAATTTATAAACAAGAGAAACTTATTTTTCACAGACCTTGAGCTGGGAAGTCCACAGTCGGGGAGCTGATATCTGGGGAGGACCTTTTTTGCCATATTATCTCATGGCAGAAGGGCAAGAGAAGATGGTGGGGGAGGGGAAGAAGAGACGGGCTAGAGCCGTCAAAAGTCTTGAGCCCTTTTATGGTGAGAATTAATCTATTCATGATTAATCTATTAGGCTCTACGTTCTAAAACTTGCATTATGTTTTGAATGGGGCTACATTCAAACCATAGCATCCTACAAGCTGGGTTCTCACTAGTATCTAGTGATGTATTGAAGGGGAGCCTAAATGCTTTCTTTTTCACTGGACAGTGAGCTTTTTTGGAGCATAAGTTACTGTTGTCTCTTAATTGCTAATATCTGTGATTGTGCTGTACAGTATAGACGCCTAAGTTTATGATTTAGTTACTGAATGAAATAACCAGAAGTTTCAGAGGTATAAAATATGCCCAGCCTAGCCTCAGTTTTATGAACATGTGAGAATAAAAGAACATGGTTTCTACTCTGTTCATAAGCTTAGTTATGTGGACAAAATGATGTGTAAAGCAATTAGAGATTTACAAAGCACAGCATTAACTGTGAACTTAAAATGACTTTAAAATAAAGATACAATAAAAGATGCCTGACATTTTGTATTGGCTCTTAACTGATTTTGATAGTTCTCTTCTAATGTTCTTACGCCTTTTAATTATTTATCTTATGTCCATTTGGATGTTTTATGAGGATTTTTGTCCTTTTTGTTCATTACAATATTTCTAGCATCTAGCACATGGCAGGTACCCACGAGGTATTTGTAGATAGAATGGTGTTGGGGTAATGAAGTCATCACTGGGAGGCATATTTATGGAAGATTTTATGGTGACATTATACCTGAAAGTAAACCTTATGAGAGAACACTTTGTTTTATGAGTTATATGTTTATTAGCAAAATAAGTTATATGTAAAATTAGTTTTACTGGAGACAGTAATATGTTGTATTGCATGCACATCTTTACAGTATTTGTTACCTTTGTGCTTGAGAGCTTATTTTTTCCTTTATGTCCATCACAATAATTACAAATGAATTTGAACTCATAGTCGTATCAAGATTCTGGTGGTTTTGCAAATTGGGATCATAATTGATCATTATGCCTGTTAGTTCTTAGGCTTTAACAAACGTTGATCAGGTTTTAAATATTTGTATATATGTACATATGCATGTCATACATAACTTGTAATTTCATTTTCTAGTTTCTTTGTGTGTGTGTGTGTGTGTGTGTGTGTGTGTGTATGTGTGTGTTTTTTCCGTAATGTAGGGATTCAACCCAGGACCTTAGGCATGAGTGACAAGCTTGCTACATCTGGCCCATTTTCTATTTTTATAATTTCTTTTTTCATTTGCTTCCCTTCCATAACTAATTCCCTTCCCTTCCATAATACCCTTCCATAGATTTTGAATTAGAACTAAAAATGTTAAATTGCCAGAGTATATTTAGTCTGTAACAGCAACATGTAGGTAATACAGATTCAAATAGTTTTTTTAGAAGTTAAAATTTGGGTGTTTCAAGTATTGGCCTCTAACATTGTTTTTCCAACTTGGCATCAAATTAGATTTTTTTAGGCTTTTATAGCTTCAGTAAAACATTAAGCATTTGGTTTACACATTTTATTTTAGCATTAAGACCCACAGTCAAGTTATTGTGCATAGTTAACCAATGACAGTTAACTTATTACAAAGTCAGAATGATATCCTAGATTTTAAACTACTGATGAGATCATCCTGACTGTGGCATTCCTTCTTTAGGCTAGCACACTAAACTTTACAACTACTACTCTTTTTAGAAATACATGTAGTTCTGATGACATTTTAAAATGATACTATTTTAATGCCCTAGTAGAATAGTAACAAAAAGTCCCTGGAATTGGTCAGTCTACTAGTAAGCCACAGAGTATGAGTGCACTTTTGGTTGTTTGCCAGTTATATAAGTAGAAGGCAGTTTTCATCAATCTGATTTTTAGTGTTTGAAAAGCTCTTCATGTTCTCCAGTTAGTATTTGACAACGTAAATTAGAAATCTCATAGTTATTGCATACAAAGAGGTTTAACCAGTAAATGTATTTTAAGGAAAACATGAGGAATAAGATGTAAAAAAAAAATTCAGTCTTTTTTTTCTTGTTGAACCTAAGGTATATATTTTTATAAAAAGTCATGAGTAGACTTGAATTATCTTACATAGAAAAATTAAAGAAGGATCATGTGAATGTATTTCCTTTTCTAGTTTGGTTGTTTTGTAAAATTTTCCTGGGATGTATATTTTAATGAACCTGGATTATACAAAAATACCATCTTGTACTCTGATTTTTAGCTTTTTAAAAAATATTGGGAGATTGTTTTGGTGGGGGAAGAATAGTAAATATAGTGGAATGGAAGAGAAGAGATGGTTAAAGTTGTAAAGATGTTAGAAACTTGAATTTAGAACTGGTGTTGCTTCTGGTTGCATTGTTTTTAGTCAGATATTTTCATGTATTATGTTTTTGATGTGAAGAATATTCTGTTAGACATTTTAAAACTTCTTACTGTGACTTGGTCTGAAGTTTAATTTTGTTGATTGCTTTTAAAGTATGTTCTGTAACTGCAGCCTGTGTTTTGGTGTGACAGGTTAGTAATTGCCCTTTGTTCTATTTCAGATCCCTGCATGTCACTGAGTCCACCATGCTTTACAGATGAAGATAGGTTTAGTCTGGAAGCTCTTCAAACAATACATAAACAAATGGATGATGACAAAGATGGTGGAATTGAAGTAGATGAAAGTGATGAAGTAAGTGGAAAACTTTCTGTGGTGTTCTTACAGAACAGAATGACTTGTGTTTCTAGACTTAAAATTTCTCTTTATTCCTTATGTGACTGAGCACCTTCATTTTGAATATCTTTAGCTTTTCTGTTTACATTTTAATTTGTTTATAAGTTTATTTTGTTTTATTTTTATTTTTTTTCTTTGTATATAGGTTTTCCCAGTTTTATACAAATCTTCAGTCTCATGTTCTTTTGTTTTTAGTGTTTTGAGGCAAGGTCTCTTTATATAGTTGAGGATGGCCTTGAACTCAATATGTAGCCCAGACTGTCTTCGAACTGGTGGTGGTCTTCCTGCCTCAGATTCTTGAATGCTTTAATTGTAGGTGTATATCACCATGCCCAGCCAGTCCTGTAGTTTTGGAATTCTTAAATACATATTCTAATCTGTGAGTTATCAATTATTGCTTTACAAACCACACCCAAAATGTAGTAGTTTAAAATGATAGCAATTTATTATTTCTCTCAAGTGTGTGGGTTAACTGGGCTTAGTTAAGTAGTTTTTCTGTTCCTTTAGGTATGGACTGAGGTCACTGGGCCTTTGGGAGTTACTGGGGCTGGAATATCTAAGATGGCCTTTTATCTTTCATGGTCTCCCTGTATGTACCTCTCATATTCAGGAGTGCAACTTAAAATTTATTACAGCATGACTGCTGGTTTCCAAGTGGTAATCTTCCAAGAAGGCAAATTGTCACGTACCAGTGCTTATACTCATACTTGCCAGCAGATTGGTCAAAACAAGTCTTTTGGCTAAGCTCAGAATTCTATGTTCGAAAGGATTGTATGTGACACAAGTTATTAGGAGATCTGGTTCATTGGAGGCTAACAATTTAGTAATTTACTAGACCTGTTGCCTTTAGTTTTAAGTATTACTATCTTTCCCTGATCTAGTTTTTCTCTTAGTTTCTCCAAGAAGTTGTTTATTTAGTTTCTCCACAGAAGTTGTATCTGTTCTAACCAAGTCCACTTTCATTTTTCAGGGTTTTTCAAACTCTCTGTTGTATTAGTCATTGTTAAATGCTTCTTTTAAATTGTGTTTTCGTACGTCATTATCGAATGGTATGTAGTAGTGACGTCCTACAGTAATACTGTTATTTAACATGACATTTTCTAAAGATCATGTAACTTGGTCATTTTAGATTTTTAAAGCAGAATCTCTTACCTATTTTAAATCTTTTACTATTCAGTGGCACTTGTGTGCCTACCTCTCTTCAAATCTTACTCTTCTAAATTAGTTTTCAAAACTTTCTTTGAAGGGCCAAGTTACAATTTGAAACATGTCCTCCAAAAACATATGTTAAATATTTTTGTTCCATTTCCCTGTATCTATTATTCATGAAAATGTTCAAATGGGAAGGGGAACAAGGAGGGGGAAGGGCAAAATACAGAAGGGAGAAGAAAAAAGAGAATAGAAGGGAAAAAATGAAAACAAAGGTTTTGTAAATAAGGAGGGGAGTTGGGGTTGAAGGGAGGGGAAGTGAATGGGGCAAAAAAATCAAGATATATTATGTACAGTTATAGGTTCCCTATCGTGACTGTACCTAAAATGTACCAATAAAAATAAAAAAAAAAAAACTCAAAACATTCTACCCCTCAGTAACACAGGCAGACTTCATTTACAAATGGGGTATAATTAATTAAGACGAGGACATACCCCAATAGGCCTTACTTTAGTGTGACTGGTGTTCTTATAAAAGAGGAGAACACCATGTGGAGACACAGACCTAGGGAAGCACAGCCATGTGACAGTGAGGGTGGAGCTTAGGCATGTGCAGCTGCATATCAAGGAGTGCCAAAGACTGCTGGTGACACCGGCAGCTAAAAGACAGTTATGGGGCAGCTTCTCACTTACAGCCTTTGAGCATGACCCTGATGACAACCTTAATTTTTAACTTCTAGCTTCCAGATCTATGTGAGATTAAATTTGTCTTGTTTCAAGCCATTCAGTTTGTAGTACTTTGTGATGGCAGTTTTAGGAGACTAATATAGGCAGTAAATATTTTTTAAGTTTTATAGGCTATGTTGTCTCTGATGGAAGCACTCAATTTTGCCACTGTGAAGGTAGCCATAGGTCACACATGAGCTGATGGGCACAGTGACTTTTTATTAAAACTTTATTTGCAAAACAGACACCAGGCTTGATTTTTGTCTGCATGTCAACCCCTGCTATAAATAAGACTATGTGTTGTTAAGATCATTTTTTTTTCCCTCTTTCACTGTTGCCCCTTATATGCTTTGGTTATTGTTCTGTTTTAATCTAAATACTTATTTTCGGGCTGGGGATTTAGCTCAGTGGCTTAAGTGCCTGCCTGGCAAGCACGAGGTCGTGAGTTCTATCCCCGGGACCAAAAAAAAAAAAAAACCCCCCAAAAAACAAAAAAAAACCTTATTTTCTTGTACGCAGCTTATTGCCTCTGTGTTTTTCCTGTCTAATTCATCATGATTATCATTTTGCGAGTGTTTGCCTCAGCTAAGTAACTTGCAGTGATCTCTAATTGCCTGTTAGATAAGGTACTCACTCTTGCATCTTACATTTAATGTGTCTGCATCAGTTAATTCTGATTTGCTGAGATGATTTCTCCTCATTGTGGTTAAAGGTCAGTAATACCAAAATCACTTTCATAGGCCAGTTTATTTCATTTGCTTTTAGAACTCTAGCTTGGGTTAAGTCCAACTTAAAATGTCTGTTAAATACTTGAATTATTTTGTTATTAGGTTGAGTGTGATGAGATTGGTGACTTATCAGGAGCTTGACCTTTAGGGTTACTTTTAAAATGCATTCATTCATTCATTCATTTGAGTCCAGGCCTTTCAGCCTAAGCTATGTCCTCAGCCAGTCCCCATCCTTTTATTTTAGACAGGGTTGTGCTGAGTTGACAGAGTTGTGAAGGGTTACCTTAAATTTGTGATCCTTCTGCCTCAGGTTCCTAGAGCACTGGAATTACAGGAAGGCACCCATTTTATTATATTGAGTGGATAATTCATGTCCTCAACAATATTTCCCTCCCTTTATTCCTTCTTTCCTTCATTTCAGTCTACCCTTCTTTACTCCTTTCCTCTTTTTTCCCTTCCCTCTCCTTATCTCTCTGTCCCTCTCTTCCTCTTCCTGTTCCCCATGCCTTCTTCCTTCTGTTCTTCCCCTCCACATATAGACAACACACACACACAAACTATAGTATTATTTTCCCAAGATTGTTTAAATGGTTTGTTCAGTTGCCAGTTTAGAGACTTAATTGAACACTAAATATATCTGCATATATTAGCTCTTTATAAAGTGATAAATTGTTCTCTAAGTGAATTTCCTAAAATGATTGTATGTTTTCTTGGTCACTTACACTTGATTGGATTAGCGCTGTCAAATTCCACATCGTTTTTCTTTACATGGTAGCCAGTGTGATAATGGCATCATTCCCACATGTAAAGAGTAGACCTCTCATGGCCCTGTTACCTTTCAGTGTCACACTTCCTACATCTCTACAATGACAAATTTCAATCTGAGTTTTATTTTGGTTTTTTGAGACAAGGTCTCACTGTGTAGTTCAGGTTGACCTGGACTCACTTTGTAACCTAGGATGACCTCAGATTTGCTGCAGTCCTCCTGCTTCAGCCTTCTGAGTGCTGGGATTACATGTGTGTGCTACCACACCTGGCTCAATATGAATGGACAATTATTCAAATCTAGCATATTATAATTATGCTAAAATTATAAAAATGCAGAAATTTGAACCAGAAGAAATTCACATTTGCTGAATAATTAGAAATACCTTTATAAGAATGTAGTGACCAGCTGCAGTTCTTGAGGTTCTTCCAGTGAAGGACTGTGAGTGGATAAGAAAACAAAGAAGAGATAAAGCTGGGGTCAGGTGGAGCCCTTACCCTCCTGATGGGAGGAGAGGAACTGCCACCTCACTGCAGGAGTGTTTATTTATACAGTTTAGCAGTTTAATGCCACATGATAGCCTGTTGTCCTAGCAACCTGCTGTTTGGGTTATCTTGGGGCTAAGTGTTCTCTGGGCTGAAGCAGCTTCTTCATGTGGCTTGCCCCAGTTGCTCTTTCTTGTGGGATGGCCATGCCCCAGCCTTGCATGTGTGGTCAGTTTCCAGCTTTAAAGGCTCCCAACAAAGGAATAAGTAAAATTATGCATAGTATGTAGACAGTTATTAAGTAAGCTTTCACAGATCCTTGATGACCTATCAGAATATTTAATTACATATAATTTCTACAACTGTAAGTTAATCTTTTCAACTTATCAGATTTTAAGTGCACATTTGCAAAATATTCTACTGTGTGAAAATAGAGTGAAAGAGCTCAGAAAAAAAGAAAGCCTGGTAATAGAAGGACCATTAGTTAGGTTTCATAACTAATATTGGAAGTGGCATACTGTGATTTTTATTGTATCTTACTTGTGAGAAGTGAGACATAAAGTCCAGAAAGAAAATTTACTTTAGGGATCTTTTATTGAGCATCTATTGGCTGCTAGGTAATATATGAATTGCTGTTATTACAAACCTAGATATAGACACCCAGTGTGCCTATGAGCAATCATTTATGGAAAGCACACACATTGACTTACTCAGAGAGAACTGAGATGTAGCAAAAAAATCAAGAGTCTATACCAGATGAGAAATAGAAAAAACAGAAGAAAGTAGCAAATTGAGGTTGGGATGATCAATGGCTATCAAGAAAGTGAGGCATGAAGTTGATAAAAACATGAAAGAACTGGTGAGACAGAGCTAGTCATCTCTGTATTCCAGGTCTATTTATGCATGAGAGTCATGGACCAGCTCTGCTAGTTTGTAGAGCTCTTTTTGTAAGTCAGTAAAAGCTGTTCCCTGAAATTCTTAATGTTTTGTATCTGCTCTCATAAAAACATTTTACTTAAATGTAAATATTAAGGGAGCTTAGAAAGTTAGCAGAAATGTTATTTGATTTTGATGATAATTATGGATACTTAGGTATTGAAGTAAATTTCCATCAAACAGATTAGTGTAAGTTGAGGAAAAAGTAAAAGATATTTTATAGATTTGATGCAGTGTAGAGATGCATGTGGTTCAAATAGAATCCTTCAGATACTGTTGTTAAATCACTTAATTCTTAAAGGAGTGAAAAAATAAATACTTACTGGTGGTGAAAAATTGCTCTCATAACCCATAATTCTCTAAAGTGTAGTTATCATGACTTCTATTAGTAAGAAGATTTTGAATATGCACTCTGTTAAATTTGAAAACAAGCAGCTTTATTTAGAAAGTTTATATGTGTACTACATATACACACATACAAACTTGTACCAATTTTATATCTTTTTAAACTATAAAAATCTAACTTAAAAATGAGATAAGATTAAATATAAGTGGTCTGGACAACTCAGTTTGGTGTCCACTGCACTAAGAATTGTGAAGCAAGGTCATGTTATAAATTATATAATCTGCCTTTTTAAATGAAAATAAGTTATGGAGACATTGCTAATGTTATTCTTTTAAAATTTCTACTCTCTTGTACATGTTTATTAACCATACAGCACATCAGTTACTGATACTCGCGTGATTGGTAGTCTGCTTTTTCATTACTGAAATCTGCTCTGGTACCTGTGATATCTGCTAGAATTTCATTCATTTATACTAATTTGGAAAAAAAGACAGAGACTGGTTGAGGCAGAAAATACAATATATATGCCATTTTGATTAGGAAAGACATAAAGTCTATTTCTTTAAAAAAACTTTTCCCCATATATTTTCCCTATGACTGTTTTAGTTACAAATTCAGTTAGTTTTAAAATTTCATTTGTATTGGGAGCTTGTCTAGTTATTAGTGTGTAGAGAGGCCCTAGATGTAGTGTTTACAATACCTTTAAATAGGAGTCTGTGGAAGAAAACACTTTTAGAGAGATGGACAGGATCTCTTAGGGTATGCTCAAGGTATTATCGTGGTATCTTACAGCTCACCAAAATCTACTAAGAATCAAGTATTCATTTGCCATTTTGATTTCTTCTTGTATGTAACTGCGTTTTAAACTACCCAAAATGATATTGGGGCTATATACATGCTTTGAAAGCAATGTAGAAAAAATGGTGGGATAATCTGACACTGTATTTAGCTTACAGAATGAAGGAAGAAAGGGAAGAAAAAAGGAAGGAAGGGAGAAAGGGAGGGAGAGAGAGAGGATGGATAGAGATCATTGTAGCCATGTTCTTGGATTTTAGAGTAAAGAGGTAGTAAAGGGAATTGGCAGAGTTCAGAAAACTTGCTCTAAGAAATAATTTGAAGCATGCTTCCTGGACAAGCAGCATTAACTTCTTAGGAACACTTCTTAGGAATGCAAATTATTTATTTTTATTTTTATTTTAAAGAGAATAATAGAAAGCAAAATAAAATAGAATAAAACCAATCAGAATGTGATACAGGACTTTAAAACAATAGGAAACAATAGGAAATCAACTATGGTTACCATAATGCTTCTTGTTGTCTTCAAAATAGCTGCAGATACTTTCAGACATAGTAAAAATCAAAACAGATTAGAACCAATAAAGACAAAACAAAGAATGCAATAAAGTACTTCAAAACAAGATAAGAGTAAATCTAAAATGACTATCAGAATATTTTCTTATTTTTGAAATAGCTACCCATGCCATCAGATATAATAAAATAAAAATGAAACAAAATAATACCCAACCCCCAAAAACAATGAAAATGATATAGGACTAAGATGATAAGGAATTAACAATGACTACTACCTTCAGAGGGACATTCCCCATAGATGCTATATTGCATATTGTTATCCTCTGAATAGGTGATCAGACTACTGGCTTTAGACCTGCAAAGTCAGTGAAACATTAAACAGTACAAGCATTACATTGTATTTTACCTTAATAGCTCTTATTGCAGCCTGTGTTTCTCTGGATCAGTTGGTCACTTATGATGAGGGAAGGAGTGTTGGCTCTTCTTGTTTCCCAGCTCACATGCTGGAAGGGGCTGGTGTCTGGCTGTCCCCTCAGCAGCCCACGCATGGTGCTGATTCTCAGGGAGGGCTTGTTTCTTGGTGCCTTCTTGTTCTCTTTCCCCACAGTTCATGAATAGCAATGACTCACAAAGAAAGGCTGGCATCTGGCTGTTCCCCCAGCATCCTATGTATGGCACTGATTCACAGGGAGGGCTTAGAAATGCAAATTCTTTGGTCCTAATCCAGCCATGATGAATCAGAAACTTGGTGGTGGTATCCAGCAATCTTTTTAGCAAGTGTTCTGAATGATTATGGTGACTGACGAAGTTTGAGGACCACTTGATTAAACCTTTACAATATAGATAGTAGCTGAAGGTTCTTTATTTTGACCTTTTAAGACTACACATTATACTTACAAATTTTATTTTCTTATGACTGGTTATGTGAAAAGTAGTTCATTACTTGCTGTAATAAATCCTAGTTATTTTTGTATTATGCTTTAACAGTTCTTGTAATTTCTGGCACAGTATTTGTATTGGACCATTGTGATGGCCTTGCAAAAAATACTTTTTTTTTTGCTTCTGTACTTTGTGAGCTTACTTTTGTCCTAGTTTTACTTTAAAAATTTCTTTCTGGGTTTGGTAGGGTCATGGATATACAGTTACTATAAGGCAGTTTTATGTGTATTCTTTTCTTGGATAGGGATCCTTTGCTTTTGTTAAAATAAAGTATTTTACAACCTAGATCAATGATGGTGAACCTATGGAGCTTTTAGTGATAACAAACAGCCTGCCATGCATGTGTGCTATAGGTTCTTATCATTGACCTAGATAGTTGAGAAGCATATACAAGTTATTGAAACATCTTATGATATCTCATTACTTTGTAGTTGTACCTAGAATATTAACTCGTGAATTTTCTGTCCTGCCTTAATGTTTATTTAGTTGAGTATTCAGGCTTCTGTTCTTGCTTTGATGACTGTAGTATTTATTTACTGGAGTTCTTCCTCTATTTCTTGGCTTTTTGATTTGTTTACCAGCTGCTGTTGAGCTATTTTCTACTTAACAGGATTTTGAAAAACTAATTTTCGCAGTGTTGGTAGTCATGTATCTGCTTGTCTCAAATCAACCACCCTAGAGACCAGAAGACTTTTTCTTATCTACCAGTTCTAAATATTACCGTTATTTGATTGTCTCATCTCTGTCTACCCCATAATTCGTAGAATGTTCTCTCTTCATGAGGTTACCTTAATCATAGACCATTTAAGAAGCATCATTGCTACTTCATAGTTCAATTACGTATGGTCTAATCCGGTGTTTGTGATAAATTATTAACTTATTATTACATAGTTTGTGTGGAATGGTGTAATTAAAATGATAAGTAAGCACTCTTAAATGCAGCCTATTAAGAAACTGGAAAATTTTGACCTGTAGCAAGAGATCTGAGTATGCAGAAACCAAAACTTCTGGAATCATTTTATGGCATCACAGAGTGAATACTGGAACATTCAGTATCTTTTGCCTTTCTCTGAAAGTTAGCACAGTTCCTGCTTCAAATAGTAGAGCTATTAACCTTCTCTCAAATTGTTTCAGATTTCCGATGTCAGACTGCATGGTAATTATATATTTTCATTAAAAAATAAATTGTCATTTCTGTTCCATTAATGTTTAGTTTACCTTAACAAGTATTTCATATTCAGCACAGACTGAAAGGGGGCAGAGGAGTAGGAGTATGAATCAGGATTGTGCATCTGGACTTCTCTACTTTGGTTCTAGCCTGACTGTACTGCCAGTCCTGCTCTTCTCCTTCCCTCCTTCCCTGAGCATTTTCAGGATAACAGCATGGCATTGCATTTATGTAAAATATTTATTTGAGAGTTTAGCACACTAGACATACTATCTTTTAAAAGATACCTGAATTTGGGTGGTATAGAACCTATTTATTCCATTTCATAAATGAATTAGATACAGTTGTGTCTTATATTAAGTTTTAACACTGTTTTAAATTACTGTTATAATAAATAATAAGAATTACCATACAGTTCATCATTCAAGCTGGCATATGTATAAGAATGAAAGAGGGTGCTATTAATAATTATACCAAGTCTGCAGGTATAAACAGGTTCTATACCAGGCCAAGGACCCATATAATTACCCTCACCCATGACTTATCATAGTTTACTTTCTGTTATACTTACCTTTACCTCTGTCTTGCTCCCTCACTAACTTGTTAATTGCTCTTAAGTATTGTGTCACAATTTCTGCTATTAATAAAACTGGTATTAATTACATTTTAGTTTGTCATTCTGAGTCTTTCAGTATTGTATAATGTGTTTTCTAGTAATATGAGGGATACAGTCAAAAATTTTCTTTTTTTAGCGTTAGGTGATTATATATTTTTGTCTCTACAAATAATATAGTTAATATTTTTATATTAAAATAATATGCATTGATCCTCATTGATTTTAGAATTTTTTTTTTAGTGATTGGTACTTTCTTGGCTTTTCCAAATTTTTCTCTATTCTTTCCTCCCTTCTTTCCTTTTTTCTGTTTCTCTCAGTTGTATTGAGGTATAATTGATAAATAAAATTTTATATGTAAACATACAACATTGTGATTTAATGTATGTATATATTGTGAAATGAGTGCTACAGTTAAGGTAATTAACATATCCATCATCTCACAGATAAGGGAGGATACATTTTTCAATTATAAGATTAGTAAATTTTGGGTATCTAATGTGTACTGATGACTATAGTAAATATCATGGTATAATATACTTGAATTTGCTAATGGACCAGATCTCAAGTATTCTCATTACACACACACATACACAGACACACACAATGATAACCAGTTTTTCACATGTGATGGCAACTAACTTCATAGATGGGTTAATCCATTGATAAGTTCATAGATGAACGGGCAGTTAGGAGGAGGGCCCTTAATGGAGAGAGTTGGTTGTGGGACATGGTCTTAAGCTATATCTGGTTGCTGACTCTTTTGTCTCTGGCTCTTTTGAACTCTTTGTGCATCAAGGCTGCTAGGAGTTAAACAGCTTTTTTCTACCATGCCTCTCCACCATGAAGTCCTTTAGGGCCTACTAACTACACTGAAACCTCTGAAAACAGTAGCCAAAAAAATACAAAAAAAAAAACCCCAAAAAACCTCTCCTGTAAGTTTTACATGTCAGGTATTTGTCCCAGAAATGACCAATTTGTCCCAGAAAAGCTGACCAATACAAAAAATTAGTACTGGGGTTGAGGCCATTTCTGTGACTATGTGCTTCAAAACTGTTTGGTACTGGTTTGCAAGAGGAATTTGGAAATGTTTGGAGAAGTGGCCTGTTGGTACCCTGGAATATTGTAAATAGAGCTTGATGGGAAGTTATGATGGGAGCTCAGAATGTTAACAAGAATATGTGCTTGCTGAAGAGATTGGGTTTACTAAATGAAGTTGTTTTTTTTTTTTTTTTTTTGGTTGAGGATCATAGAAAGGCAAAATTGAAGCATCTTAGGAACCAATAAGATATCAGCCATTACAGGCTTTTACAGCCATTACAAATGTAAAAGTATAAACTCCTCTGAAAGACTTTGCTGTGAAAAGAATGCCATAGAGTACTGTGCTCATTTAGGGATTCCTAGGAAAACATTTTGCTATCCACGCACCTCATAGGCTGCTACAACTGTGGTCTAAGGGGGCCTGGCTAGTGCTTGCACTGGTGATACTTGTTTTTCAGAAATGCAGAATGGAAGAGTTGTGCGATCACAGAGGCTTCCACCTAGATTTTAAAAGGAAGGGCTAAAAGATGAAGCAATTATGATAGGGGGTTAGTATCCTAAACACTAGCAGATTACATTGCCTTCTCTCTCTGTTTTCCTTTCTAGAAAGTCTGATTCTATCACTGCTTTCCATAAAAATACTGTTTTTTGTTTCTCTTTATGCAATTATTTTTATTGGTAGGTTTATTAGTTTACTTTGAACTCTGGCTCATTGCTTCAGTCTCATCTTTACTCTCTTATCTCCTGGGTTGTTGAGTTTTATTATTACTATTTGATTTCTAACTGATTTAGCCATTGCTAGTCTTTTCCTCCTTTTAAATGCATTTTGAATATTATTACTTGATAAAAACATTTTGAAATAATGCTGTTTTCAAAATCTTGCTTCATAGTCCAGGAGTCTCAAACTTCAGTGTCTATTAGTATTGCCAGAACACTTGTTACAACACAGATGGCTAGGCTTAACCACAGAGGTTCTAATTCAGTAGGTTTGAGATAAAACCCAGTAATTCATTCTTCTAAGTTCTCTAATAGTGTTGCTTCTGCTAGTCCAGTGGCCATTCTGTGAGAATCACTGCATTAGTCTATAAAATAGCCTATGCTTCTTAATTTGACATTCATGAGCCCTTATGGTATAGTCAGTAGCATACCTTTCAAGCTATGGTCATTTCCTTCCCAGCTTTTTAATGTCTTCTTTACATTAGCCACGGTAAACTACTGACACAACTTCTTATACACATCATGCCTATAGAAGCACTTGAGTCAATTTTTTCAGTCTCTTTATTGTTTCATTTTGCTTGTTAAAATAAAACCATCTTGTAACATTAAGATTTAATTCAAATAGAAGCTTTGTTTTTTATATTTTCTTCCGTCATTCTTCCTTTAAGCCAAAGTAATCTGTTTGTACTATCTTCCCTTATGCCATTTCCATTATCTAGTCCATTCTTTGAGTATTGCCTGTCCTCCATTAATTGCATAGCATGTGTTTGGTGGTTAAGGGAAATTAAACTTTTTTGTAGGCTATAAATGGGAGGCTTAAAAAAACTATCATTCCTTAAGTATTGATATTACCTCTCTGAACTTTAACAATTGAAATGTTACAGACTTTTCTTGCATTTGTATTTTTCCTCTGAGAAATTAGCAAATGATGGAGACATATACAAATTACTCTTCATTGGCTGGGGATGTAAATCAGTGGTGGTAGAGTGCTTGCAGAGTGTTTATGAGACCTTACATTCAGTCCCTAGCACTGGAAAAATTATATGATAAATTGATGGAATCTCTTAATGATTGGCTTTCTTAAAGTTTCCAGGAGATAAGGCATATATTTAGGATAATAACTTCTTAGTGGATAAAATTGTGAAAAGATAATGAATTTCTTTAAAGGAATTAAAGGATTTTTGTTTTTATAGGTTTTATAGGTTAATTAACATTTAATGTTAATTGACATTTAATGCAGAGATTGTGTCAAGTTTGATGAACTTTGAAAAATGTACACACTCATGTATCTACCATCTGAATTGAGAAAGAGTATTTTCACCCTTACATTTATTTGTGTTTGTGTATATTATGTATAATTAGTACATTCTTTTCTTTAACTCTCCATTGCTAGTTTATTTTCCATGCTTGGTGTTGAATTTAAAATGTGATGTCAATTTAAAATCTGATCTAACCCTAATTAAGGATGGTAGCATTTGGGTAGAAATGGTTTTTTCTTTTTGCTGTCAGAAGTCATATAACAGTTGGGCACTCACAATCTGTATTTTTGTCTATAACTTTTTCTACTATTCTGAAATGATTGCTCGTGTATTCAATGTTATCTCGTCTTCTTACTCTAGAGCAGTCCTTCTGGAAATTTTCTCTGATCATCAACAATATTTGCCATTTTCTTTTGGACCTTTCCCATTTCTCCAACTTACTATTGTTTCTTCTACCTTTAAACACAACAAAGTAAAGGCTTTTCTTGACTCTATTTCCCCCTTTAATTATTACCCCAAACCCTTGTCCTTGGCTTACAACAAAATCCCTCAAAAGGAATTATGTGTTAGTTCTTTTTCCTTGAACTCACCTTTGGCTTTTGCCTTTTGTCTTTGTCTTTATTGGTACATTTTAGATACACATATTGGTAACATTCAGCATAGGGAATTTGTACTTGTACATCATATATCTTGCTGCTGCTTTTTTTCCCATTTCCCGCATTGCCTTTCAGCTCCTCTTCTGCTACTTGTTTACAAAAATCTTGTGTCCATTTTGCCCTTGTATTCTTGTCCCTTTCTTCCTTTCCCTTCATCCCGCCCTTATTCCTCTTCCTCCTTCATTTCCATTCCTGTTTTCCTCTAATTTACCAATATTTGTTATACATTTTGGTCCTTATTTACACTTTTAGTTTCTCACACCACAGA
Source organism: Dolichotis patagonum (assembly GCA_004027295.1). NCBI lineage: Eukaryota > Metazoa > Chordata > Mammalia > Rodentia > Caviidae > Dolichotis > Dolichotis patagonum. The sequence continues at coordinate 53,823 of PVJX010000959.1, forward strand.
AACAATGCAGTATTGGAACATGTGTGTCTGATTTATTTCACTTAAAGAGTATGGTCTCAAGGTACATCCATTTGCCTACAAATATCTCAAAGCTTGTCCTTCTTTATGACAGAGTACTACTGTGATGTGTCTGTCTTTATCCATTTTTTAGCTGATGGGCATTTGGGCTGTTTCTAAGATTTAGTTATTATGAATTTTGCTGCTATAAACATGAGTGTGCATATGTTGCTATGGTATGATGCTTTTAATTCTTTTGAGAAGATACCAAGAAGGGGAGTAGCTGGGTCAAATGAGACCCCTAGTTGTAGTTTTTTGAAGAATCTCCACACTGATTGCACAGTGGTTGCACCAGTCTCCACTCCCACTAGCGGTGCAATAGGGTTCCTTTTAATGTACAACCTTGCCAGCATTTGTTATTGAGTGATTTCTTGACAATAACCATTCTTTTTATAGTGAGGTGGAATTTTCTTCCTCATGGAAGAAAATTTAAAATACATTCAGGGGAAAAATAGTGAAATAGAATAAAGAAAGAGATTAGAAGCAAGGCAGGAGGGCAAAGGAAGATTATGCAAACTTTGGGAAACTGAAGAAGACGACAGAGGGAAAAGGGTGAAGGAATTCATAAAAACTAGAACAGAACAAAACAATAGCAACAATCAGAAACTACAAACAAGGCTCATACTTGCATAAAAACAAGAACAAACAGTCAAGGAAGGAAAGAAAAAAGAAAAAAGCCAAAAAGAGGGAAGAAAAGAAGCAAAAAGCATCTACTTGAGGACATCTCTTGTCACATAGTGTGGGCAGATTGATTCCAGATGTATGTTGATTTATCCCAGCAAGCCTGCAGTAGACTTATGGTGTGGTACTTGATAATTCCAGCAAACCTGCTCCTTTATTCCACTGAAGTTCATGCTGGTTTCTGTCTCTGAGGCTGGGACCTGAGCTGTTGAGCCTGCAGCACTCATGTTCCTCCTGCTTGCTTGAATTTGCTTCCCTGCCAACTTGCGCTGGACTCTGACCTCCTACTGATTTGAATTAGACTCAGCATCACCCTGACACTGGGAACTGCTTGATGGCGCCAGTCTGCAACTGCTCTGAGTTTCAGTGGGCCCCTCTCTAAAATAGCATGTGCCCTATTGCCCATCTGTGGGCCATGCCTGAACATAGGTAACTCTAGCCATTGCAGTCCACTGTGTCCACTGCCCTATTGCACTGGTGCATTTCTCCTTGGAGGCTTCTGGGGTTGCCATTAACCACCATGTGTTTGCAGTTTCAAGTCGTCCCTCCCACCCAGTAAACCTTGGGTAAGGAAAAAGGTGCTGCTCAACATATCCTTCTTTGTTTTCACTCTTCTTTTTTTTTTTTTGGTGCCGGAAATTGAACTCACGACCTCACATTTGCCAAGCAGGCACTTACACCACTGAGCTAAACCCCCAGCCCTGTCTTCCTTCTCTCTTGTTGTGAGCTTCACTTCTCACTTCAAATCCTGGGGACCCACTTCCCTCCTCTTTCTCTTCCTTAAGTTGCTATATTCTAGTATCTGGACACCAGATCTTAAAGAGGCTGTTTTTTGCTGTTCACTTTTCCATCATTTTCCTGGAAATCATTGTCTTTTGACTTCATTACTCCATCAAAACTGTTCTAATGGCTGGGAGTGTAATTTGGTGGTAGTGCTTAGTATGTACAAGCCCCAAGGTTAGAGCACTACCACTGAGACCAAAAAAAAAAGAAAAGAAAAAAATTCTTGTTCTTATAACAACCCTTGCTATGCAAGGGTTAGTTCTTAGTCTTCTTATTGTTTAGAAACATCATGATAGTTAAACATGCTTTCCTTTATTTTTTATTTTTATTTTTTTTAGTTTTATTTTAAAAGGGGGTAAAATTAAACACAACAAAACAGAACAGAACGGGACATAAGAAAGCATAAATTTCAAAGCTAGACAACCAGAGATCTTCACTATCTGTCATATTGTCTCTTGTTTTCTTCCAAATCGTTGTCCATATCTTTGCATACAGGGAGCTCATACTAAATAAATAACATAGCCAATCTTTTCACAAGATGTGTAGTTCACTGGCTTCCACTTGCTAAGAGGGTGCACATGGGATGGGGGACAGGATGACATGAGATATTTGATTCTCAGCCCACGCACTGACAGGCTCATAGCCGCCCCCCAGAGAGGGGAGGAGTTCCTTGTTCTCCTGGCGCCCAGAGTCAACCGCGTGGTGCAGGTCCTGACGCACTAGGATCTCTCTCCTTTGGGTCGCCGAAAGTCTGCCACACTCACCTGCTATTTCTTTCTGATGAGTTGACCATTACATTTCCAAAGTTCTGAAATGGCCAGCAGACCAACAGGAAGAATTCTCTTTAGGTTCCTGTTTGAAACCAGCAGCTACAGCAATCTGCTGGTCTTGCTTCAGGGCCACATGCTTTCCTTTTTGAAACACTTCTGTTCTTCACTTGGCTTTCATGAAACTATACTTTTCTATTCCTACTCTAGTAGTAGCCCTCCAATTCAAATTGCCTCTTTATTTTTCTGTCCTTACTCCTCTTTGTTTATTTATATCCAGGCTTTTTAAAAAAAAATATTATGCATTTAGTATAGTCCTGAACTCTGTTTTTTTTTTTTTTATGTACAACTGTATTATCATCTCAGTTTGACTATCTAATACTCATCTTAAATTTAAGTGTTCAAAATTGAGTCCTGATTTTCTGCTTTACTGAGCTCTCTGTTGTCTTTTTTTCTTACTGTGAAGTTATTGTTTACATAGCTGCATAATAATAATAGAGTTAACCAAAAGTTTTGCCATCATCTCTGATCTCATCTGCATTAGTTTATTAAAAAGATTGGAAAATTATAACATTTTGTGTTAATTCTTTTTATTAGTTAAATTAATTATTTAAAGGGAAACTTTAGTATTTCAGTAATTTTATGTATTTGTGTTAGAAAGGCAGGGTATAGTTTCCAAAACTCCTCCAAAGGGGATGAAAGAAAAGTGTGTGTGTGTGTGTGTGTGTGTGTGTGTGTGTGTGACAGAGAGCGAGAAAGAGAGAGAGAGAGAGCGAGAGCATGCAAGAGAGAGATTTGGTTGTTAATATCATGAACTCATGGATTTAAATGAGCTTCATTTTATCATCTTTTTGTTGTTAAATGGTCCCACCTGAGGCAAATGGAAGCCTATCGAGGCTTGTACTTTGATTCTTCTTTTTTTTTCCTACTTCACAGGAACTGGGGCTGATAGGTTACTGTATTTTACTATGTAATACTCAACATATAAGACATTTCAGCTAACGTTGTAAATAAATAAGAGGGAAAGCAAATCAGTCATGATGGGTGTCAGAGTAAGCTGCATCTTCATAATTTCCATGTTTATCACCTTTACTTTCTGGGTATAATTTATTGAGATCATCAGTGTGAAGAATGGTAATTATAGTTTCTGTTACAGATGTCATCCTGTTCACTTTAACTGTGGTTGGTTCAAACCTTGCTTATTTTTTGCTATATGGTTTACTCTTGATCAAATCAAAGCCAGTGCCTTTTAGATTGTTATGGTCTGGATTAATTTAAGTCTCATTATGAAAATCTCTTAACTTTATATCCAGTCCCAGAGAGTCTTCAGCAGCATTAACTGCCAGTGTATTAGGAATCACAAGAGACCTTCCAAATTCTGCCATCGCAGGCTGTTTTGAGGTCCTATGCTGGTTGCATAGTTTTCAAGGTATGTGGAAAGAGCTGCTTGTATAGCACTTCCACTTGGAACCAAAGGATGGATTTTCAGCTTCAAAACTCTCATCACCCAGAATGCTTCATGTAAAGAGCACTCCATCTCATCACACATGAAATTTTTGCCCCATGTAAAATAATTGATATTTTTGATTAATACCTGTTCATCTTTCCAAATTCTCTCCTGTATTTTCTGCTTGTCTCAGATTGTAGCTTTAAAAGTTTTTTTTACCTTCTAAATTAGCTAGGGCTGACTGGGTAATTCAGAAGCTTCAGCAGTGCATTTCAGATAATGTTTTAAACCTCTTGTAAATACCAGTCTATACCAGATATTTCATACATATGTCAGTTGCACCATTGGTTAGAATCACATTGGCACCAGTGGCCAGGATCTTCTGAATTCTCCCTTTGGCTATACAATATCTGATTCTGTCTTAATTTAGCAAAGTTTTTCAGTCTTTCTAATAACCAATTGTATAATAAGCTTCATTTTTGTTTTCTGCTGACTGAAGTCAAGGTAAGCAGTTTTTTATATTAATTATTCTCTTAGGCATGCCCTTAAATCCCAGTGCATAATTAATTACAAAGCCAGTGATTGGTATGCTTTCCTTTGGATTCTTATATGGACTTTGAGAGTATTAACAAAATTGATGGTTAGTGAGGCTTGCCACTTACATCTGTGTTTGCCAGCAAGTATAGCATCTGTTACAGTGGTAGTGAACCTTTAAAAGACAGAGTGCCCAAACTTGCAGCCCAAAATTGACTTATTTATTGAAAAGTGCCAGTACTGCAATTAAAGCTGAGTACTGAGGTTTTAGGTTAGAAAAACAAACCTCATTCATTAACATCTTTTATCCCAAAAGAAAAAACAATAGAGCTTTCAGTGGCACAAATAGCTTTTTATTTAAAGGTAAAACTTTGCATTTGGTGTGCTTTTTCTCAGTTAATATAGTCTTTGCTGCCTTAGGCATGCTGATAATTTGATAAACCTTGGTTTATACTTCGTTAGTAAGCAACACATGCAGTACACAGGTCATCTGTTAAACTGTTTCTTTTTTGAGATTTGGTATAATTCAAAGCTGAAAACAGCTGCTCAGAGGCATAAGATGATCCAAACAAAGCAAGAAAAGCAATTTTAAGTGCTTTCATTGACTTAAAATTGTTTGGCAGAGAATTCATGTTCAAACTGCCAACTGTCCTTTGTCATCCTTTCACACTTTGTCTTCTCAAGTGTTGTATGCAAGTTGTCGAATTTACTTTTTCAGATAGAGCTTTGTTGAAGTTTCAATAACTACATTTCCCAATTTCCAAAATCTAACCAGTATAAGCAGGAGATAATCAAGTTCTTCAAATTTGGTTTTATGTGAGGAAGTAAGAAAAGACAAGATTGTGTCCATCTTATGGAACTATAAAAGATCCATTACTAAAATTCACCTTTGCAGTTGATGCAGTGCTAGAAAATTCCTTGTAGATTTCCTAATGGCTTGTAGGATTGTATGCCTATGGTAGGGAGTTTTCTAAATGCATTTCTAGATTTAGAAGAATATTTCAGTTGCTCACTTTCAAAAGCCGGAAGTTTTCTTTCAAATGTTTTGATATTAAAACTTCCTTTCTGCTGTTGTTCCTACTACGCCTTGTAGATTTTTGTTCAGTATATTGAAGTATAGTGTAAAATCTGTAAAAAAACAAAACAAAAACATGAGGTTTGTTAAGCCAACCCATATGAATGAGCCATGGCTATTCTTGCTCCTTTTTATTTATAAACAGCCTAATTTCATCCAAGCATGGTGTAGATCTCTTCAGGACACATCCTCTGCTCAGCTACTGGACATTATTATATATACGTAAAACATCCTGTGGCTGGACTTCATCAAGAAGTACTTGAAACAGTTGAAAATTAAGAGCATGATCCATGATGTAATTGCCACATTTGTGACATCTTTGAAGATAAAATCTAATTTTTTTTGCTGCTTTCTTTGACACAGAGCCTCTTGATGTATAATATGATGAAACTGAATAACTGTTTTGCTTCTGTAACAAATAACTTTATGAAATCAAATGTCACCTGCACCATGCAAGGTATTCTATCACTGGTAACTGAAACCACTTTTTTCAGTTTCAAGTCTTGTGACAAAAAAGCTTCCATCAAGCATTGTAGATGTCTATCCCTTGTGTTCTTGCAGGCAAGGACATATTTGCATCTGATGTCATCAATAGCTTAATAGAAATACTGCTAGTCTTACTTTATGATTTATATTTGTGCTTTCATCTGAGCACATGGAGTAACAGTCTACATAAAAGTGGTGAGCTGATGACTAACATCACTTGCTTTGTGCAGGACTTGATCTTTAATGGTATTTCTGCTAAGTGACATCCCAGAGATGCATTATTTTATCCGTGTTTGAGAGATCATGAAAGTAAGAATTAATCCCAGACAACATGACCATTTTGATAAAATCCTCATCAGAGAGGGGGTTGCCATATTTTGCTGTGCACAGTGAAATTTGAAAGCTGTCAACTGTCAGATGGTTTTAGAAAGATGGTTGCAAAAATGAAGACATGGGGAATGATATTTTCTCATTTTCCCTTTAAGGAACTCTTTCCTTTCAGTTTTACCAAGTTTGGCAATATTTTGTGGTTGGTGTCTGACACTGGATGTGCGACACACAACACTTTCACTACACAGAATACAGAATACTTTCACATTGTGTTCCAACCACTGTTTCAATTTTGCTTTAAAATTTTTTTTTTAATTTTTGCTATAGTCATTTTTTGTTTTTCAAGACTTAAAGTCTAGAAAAAGACAGACAGACACACATATACATACACACACAAATGAAGCATCCAATATAAATCTATCCCTATACCAAAAATAGCTAACACTATTAGTTAACACTGAAGAATTGGCTATTTCCTGAGTCACCAGTGTAAAACAGTGATTCTCAGTGGGGATTCCTCTTGAATTTGCTGACTACTAGTGCAAGCAGGCAGTATTCTACTGACTACCAGCTTTTGGCTTTCTCTGAAAAAAGCAGCTGAGTGCATTTCTTTCTTTATGAGTCTTCTGCTAAGATCACAGCCAGTGTAGGCAATGTATTTGTCCTTCCTCTTGTTTTCATAAATTCTTCACAAGCAACTAAATATGATGTTGCCAATTCAAATATGCCAGGGAGGCAGCACAATATTAAAAGAATTTCAATCTCTTAATTAGAACATCTCTTGATAAATCTTAGATACTAGATTTCAACTTGTCATAAGAAAACTCAGTTAAAATTTTGTGTTAATAAAAATGAATGTATTAAAACAACTAGTCCAAGTAAATACATATCTATCCATCTGTCCATCCATCCATCCATTCCTCCATTCCTCATTCATCCATGCATCCTTGACAGCACACTAACTGGCCATGCGAAAGCTCAGGCCAGTCACAACTAATGAGTCATTGCCTGGTGCAGGTGTTCCTTTCCGAGCATGTGCACGGCGCCTGTCTGCACTGTTGTCCAATGCTCAGCTGTGGTGTGATGCTGGGGCGATTTGGCTCAAGTGCCGACAGAAAGGGCTCTGTGTGTATACTGTAGCGTGCATGCCATAGGTTCACCACCATTGATCTACTGTATTAAAAAAGAAAACACCATTTATATCAGTAATTTTGGAAGATATCAGTGTTTTAGCAGCATTAACCAGGCAAGCTCTTCCATGCTCATCTGTGTTAATAATTAGGTTTTCAGTGATATAGCACATGACTTCTTTAAAAGCAAATTGATAGCCACCAATAACTGATATGGAATGACTTTTCTATTTGATGAGTTTATCTTCATTTTTTTGAAGTTTTACTGCATAATAATACTGAGGTAATTCTTTCTTTAACCACTTTCTTTGTCTTATACATCATCCACTTGCAAAGAACATTAGCTGCCGAATGTTCTACCTTTAGTGACTTCAGGATGGTGGTACTGTCACTAGTAATGGTTGCATCACTAATATTATCCAGCAACATTGTATCCAAACCAATTGGCCTAAGAGAACTTCTTATAGTACTGGCAGTAGAAGCTGCAGCCATAATGTTCTAGGGATGGATCATCTACATGGTACTGTGGTCTATAAACCAGGACAAAGGTCCTTCCATCTTCCTGGTATGAAATGTGTCAAATTTAGTCACACTTTAGGCAATAAATATCTCAATCCCTAGATGAGGCAGTGGCCACAATAGTGATGGATGGCGCGGAGAAACCAGAGTAATGCAGCTTTGTACTTGGATTCTTTGCACCTAACCTCAGTAGTCCTTCATAAGTCTCTTGCTTACCATTCTGTGTTCAGCTTCTATATGTCGGACCCCAGAGTTTTACTTTGTTCAACCATTTCCGTGAGTAGCTTTGATTTCTCTTAGTGGGAAATTGTTTGTTAGAGCACAGGCTTGGTGCTGGCAATGCTGGTTGTTTCTGTGCTTTACTTTCAGATATTGTTCACTGTAGGAGGTCTGCCAGTATTTGCTGGTGCAGGGGTGTGTATATATGTATGTGTGTGTGTGCGCACAAGTATGCTTCTGACTCAGTTACCCTTCTGTGTACTGTTTTCCTTTATCTTACTATATTGTAGTTTATGCCTTTCCTTTTGAGTGACTTCATATTCTTTTTTTTTTATATATGTAAAAGGATATATGGACACAATAATAGGCAGTGGGATACTGTGGTGTAGAAAATCAATTTTTCTGTTTGATTTTGTGGTTGCTTATATTTATAACTCCTTGTCTTTATAAACACATTCCATAACAGGGTATTATACATAACAGAAATTCCATTCTATTTAACTGAAGCAGAAAATGAACTATGTTTGAATTTCTTAACCAGACATCCCAGAACTATTCCAGTCTGGTTGGATTCATCTTCTCATACAACTACTAGTAGAACTCTCATCTGTTTGTCTCAACTGGAGTTGTCCCCCACCCCCAAATTCTCCAGCTGACACTCCTTATAGCCTTTAACAGCTTCAAATCATACCAGGTATCCTCAGTGAAACAGAGCTTGTTTTTTCCAAGTATTCCAGCAAAAGTGCAAGGTGGGATATATATCGGCTCTATTTGATCTGACATAATCATGTGCCTACCTCTAGCCACTTACTGTGGACACAGAAATAGGGATATTCTGGTTAGTCTTTCTTAGTTTAAACATACTGATAGCTCCACAGAAGGGAGGAACTGGGAGAATATGAAAATATAGTAACAAATTGCAATAATATTCATAATGATAACTCAGGATTATCATAATTTTAGTACATTTTAAAATAATTCTTTTGAAAATATTTTAAATACTAAGTTTGAACGTTGCTGAAAATTAGAATGTTGCTTCTGTAACAGTTTTCAGTAGTAGTCTGGAAATACTTTTATGACATTGTTGGATAATTTTATTTTTATACTTATTCTATACAAGCTTTTAAAAATTAGATTGGCGATATTATAATGAACTAACTAGTTTTGAGCATATTGAGAATGATTGAGTAGCACCTTTATGGAACCAGGTAATATTTCTGCATTAGGACAAAAGTTAAGAATATAAAAATGTATATCAGAAGCTTGAATTAGTTTGTCATTGTGTTTTAAAAGTGTATTATATAACAACAATCCTGAGCCTGTAATTAGCATGAAAATATTCCAAAGTAATAAGACTCAGTTGATATAATTTTATTAAATATCAGATACTATTGTAAGCATTTCTTTCTTGAAAGTTAAATGTAAGGCCAGGGATTTAGCTCAGTGGCATAAGTGCCTGCCTGGCAAGTGTGAGGTTGCAAGTTCGATCTCTGGTACCAAAAAAATTAAAATAAAATAAAATAAAATAAATAAAATAAAATAAGTAAATAGATATATCATATTTTAAAATTTATTTTTAATTTTGTTATGATTCATCTAGCAATTCTAAGGGAGGCAGTTTGGGTAGGTACAAAATTGCATTATTATCCATAATGTGATAAAATATAATAATGTGATAAAACTGTTGAACTTTTTGTGTAGTTGTGTTACTGTTGTGAGATACAGTCTAAATGGTGGAATTTCTAGCTTAAAGGCAGTAACTGCTTAACATTTTAATTGTCCTACAGAAGAGTTATATACTATTTTGTATTTTCACAGATATATAAAAATACCATTTCCTGTACATATTCATAAAAAACGTTTTTTCCTCTTAAGATTTATTGAAATATAACTGACTTACTATCAACTACATGTATTTCCTTACATAGTTTCATTGCCAGTAATCAGTGGTACCTCGGTTCATGAACTTAATTCTTCCCACGATTCTGGTTGCAAAATGAGTTGGATGAGAAATGAATTAAATTTAGTGGTGAGGTTTAATGTTGACCTTATGGGGAAACTTGATTTGGTTCTCTTCCAATTCATTTTGTGACCAGAATCATGGAAGGAATTAAATTCATGAACTGAGGCACCACTGTATTTCTTTGTAAAGATTCAGACTTCCACCTGGTTGGAGGATTTGTAAAGACGTTTCTAGTATAGAATTTCTGGTGTTGAATTATTTGTGTTTCTGAAGTTTTATTTTTGGCAGATATTTTTTGCTAGATAAGAATTCTTGGTAGTATTTTTCATTTTCATGGATTATATGTGCTACATAAGTGTTTTCTACATTGCATCTGATAAAAAATCTGCTGCACACTTTACCTTTGTTTCTTTGAAAAACATGTTCCTTTTTATTCCCTACCCTAATTGCTTTTAGGATATTCTGTTTATACTTGTTTTAAGTTTTTTTTTTTTTTTTTTTTAACCGGAAATCAAAGTCAGGACCTGAGTCCCGAGTTTGCCAGGCAGGGACTGTGGCACTGAGCTATATCCCTATCCCTCAGCTATTTGATTTTGACATCTCTTGTAATTATCATACTGTTTCTTGACTTGGACATTGCTGATCTTCTAAAATATGTATGTTTAGGTTATTTAATAAGGTTTGGAAAAGTTTTATTCTATTTCTTCAAATACATATATTTTTCATTGCTCTCTTTCCTCTCCTCAGTGACTACAGGTGGAAGTTGTTCCTTAGCTCCCTATTCATTTTGGATAGTTTCTACTGTTTCTTATACTTTAGGTTGCTCATTTTTCAGTTTGTTGTATTGATTTATCAGTATTTTATATCTCATACAATCTAGTTAATCTTACATGTCATTCCTTAATATGTTTAATATTTTTAATAGCTTATTGAATATTGAGACTATATATAAAACCTATTTTAATATTTTTAAAAGAATTCTGTTATCTGTGCTATGTTTGGGTTGGTTTTGATTGATGTCTCTTAGTTGTATTGTCCTGTATCTTGGCATGTCTTGTAGTTTTTCACTGAATGCTAGATGTTCTGAATCTTTTCATGTTGGTATAGGGAATTTTGTGTTCTGTAGATACTCTCAAGCTTTGTTGTAAAACTGATCTGAATTATTTGGAAACAGTTTACTTTTTTGGTCTCATAAGCTTTTAAAGGCAGGATCAGTATGGTGGCACATGCATATAATCCCAGCACTAGGAAGGCTGAGACAGGAGGATTGCTGTGAGTTTGAGGCTGGCCTAGACTACAAAGTGAGTTCAAGGTCAACCTGGACTACATAGCAAGACTGTCTCAACACACACACACACACACACACACACACACACACACACACACACACACACACGGTAAAGAAAAGAGATCAGTTTGGTTGAGTTGTGGGTTAATATTCCCCAATAGTGAACTGAAACCTTTCATAGTCTTCTGTCTTGTGACTCAGGCACTAATCTCTGCCATGGGTGATTATCAGGGATTATTTCCTTGTTCTTTCAGGTGAGGATTTTTTTTTCCTTTGTGCACAACCATTTCCTATCATGCATATATTGATCAGTAGTTAGCTAAAGGCTCAAGCCAGCCTTGTCTGCGTGTGCATGTTCTCTTTCATTGTTCAGTCCACTTGTCTCTGGTACAAGTCCTATGATCTCAAGTACCATGACCTCTGGACTCCCTGTTCCATCTCTTCAGAGAAACTGCTTGGGGTCCCTGTTCTTGTACATTGTCCCGGAACTCTAAAGAGCTAACTTAGGGCAGTCCTTGAACACACTTACTTCTGGTTATCTAAGAGATCGCTGTCTTTTGTTTCTTGCTTTTCATTGTTTTTGTTTGTCTATATTTTTTCTGATGCAGTAGTTGTTTTTTTTTTAAGGAGGATAGGTTGTATAAGACTTTTTTTTATCATCATCTATGTATTTTAATTTTATTTAAAGAGAAAAAAAGAAGCAAAACAGAAAAAAAGGGAAGCAACAATACAGAATTCCAAAAATAAAAAATAAAAAAACACTAAGAAATCACTAGTTGATAAATTACATACTGTCATCTTAAAAATAGTTGTTCAAGTTACAAAATTAAAGCATACAAAGTGTACATCATATTTATAAA